>NW_003797156.1:18284-59830 GCF_000220905.1 Megachile rotundata | reverse complement strand
GGCCAGAGGACCGGCGAATACCGTGGCCGAAGAGCTCGTCTCTGGGAACTGGTTCGTGCGAGCACCGGACACACGGGGCACTGTACAAGAGCGTACCGGCGTTCGGTAGCGTCTGAAAGGCCGAGCGCGCCGGCAAGATAAAACTTTTTCAAAAGCCCGGTGCTTTTCCCCTCTCCACGCGGAGTCGGTTTCAGCCGTTCCCTTACGGTCCGTCGCTCTATCTCGCACGCTCTCCCGGAGACGTCCGCTTCCTCTTTCTCTGCTCTCTCCGTCGAGCCGCTTCCTTCTGACTTTCTCGCTCGCGCGCGACACGTCGTCTCCGTCGCTCCACCTACCAGCGCGATGCGCCATCTCCGTTGCTCCGACGGGCACATCGGCGCTCGTCGGGCTTACTCGCACGGCCTACCCCCACGCCGATGTGCCCCCCTTCCACGCGGCCGCTTTTACTCTCTGTCTCCTTCGACGCGTCTTTCTCGATTTCCTCGTAACCGCTCTTGTCCTCCTTCTCCTCGATGATGATCCGTATTCCTCTCCTCTTCCTACGGATGATATTTCGCGACGATCCTGTCCCCTCTCGCTCTTACTTTCTTGCTCTCTCCAGTGACAATGCATGGCGAGACCACGAGTGAACGTGTATCCGCGGATCTTTTTAATGAGCGACGAATTAAACCGTTGATCTTGGAGAAATATGCGAGAGGTACACACCTAGTTTCAAAGGGTTTAGTTTGTCAATTGTTTTTACTTTTATGTAAAAAGTAGTAGGGTGTTCAAATTAGCTCAAAGTTTATGTAGGGCGCTGATATTGCGCAACAAAAATACACATAAAAGGATGAGTTAATGTTTGTATGAACTACCCTAGCAATATCAAACCTTCATTCATGATTCACTGTTTCGTTAACCATCTCATTCGAACCACTTAAACAACTTAAACTTCATAACTCTCCTCAACTTTTAGCAAACCCTACATTCACCCTGTGATCAATTGCGAATCAGCTGAAATTGTTCAATGAGCTTAGTTGAAAATTTGCAAGACAGACTCGCATCGCCGTCAGCAACCGCGAGTCATGCCAGGAGGGGAAAAAAGAGATAAAAAAATCGCATTTCACCATGCACACATTGACGTAGATTTCATCCTCTTTCTCCCTGATACAACCTCCTTCTCCGACTGTAGGATCTGTTGCGCTCAGCAACAGATGCGAGGGTGATCTTTTTTAAACGGGTCAACCGCGCTACGCGCGTACGCCTTTTCTCTATATCCATTCGTCCGACAAGATGATGTGTCCTGAAATGGTGCAGACACGGTAATTACAACGACCAATTTTCGGGTCCGCGAAAATAATCGGGGCCAAGCTGAATACAGTCGTTTTACTTCATCAAGACATAACATATAAGAGGCAAATTTATGAGCAGGTCTAAATTAACTTCTCATAAACCTAACATTCGCCTCCTGCCAAATTTGTTAACCGGAGATTAGTTTAAGTGAAGAGAGAGATGGAGAACCGAATCTGCGAGGCATTTCATGTCAAGTTCAAATGGAAGATAAATCTCCATTCAATCATCACTCTGGTAATGAGGCGATTGATTACAAGAAGCATTCAGCATAGTATCAATTCATTCTATATTGAAATAACTCTGATCTTGAGAATGAGGTTAAAAAAGATTAATGTAAAAATATATGTCAACGTAACTATTAAAAAAAAAATGACGCGATTAGAAAAAGCATGATTAACGATTTGAGTAAAGCAAAGTGCACCAGCGGGCGTAGTAGGCTTCTTTCAAGAAAATGTAGCTGGAAAAAGGCAACACTACTTGCTAGATTTTGATTGACAAACTTTTGAATTAAAGAATTTTTTAATTCTGGGTTTTGGTAACTTGACAACTTTGGTAACTACATTTACTGTTAGTCAAAAGAAGCCCCCATCGCGCCGGAATGTACATTCGACCATTCGCGAACGGGTGGAAATCTGAAGAGGACGTATTCATCGGCAAGGATCACGTCGCGAATATAAACCGATCTGACTGACTCAGGAAAAATGTCCAAATAAATTTGCTGAATACAAAGTAAACTATGGAACAATTTATAGTCTGACAGCTGGATTTCTTGATCCCGCGTGTGTATGTGCCCTTCGGCAGTTTTTAGACGCCGCTCAATTCCTTTTATTTGATCGGAAGACCGTCTATTTTCAGTTCTAGCTGTGTATGCTCTCTCCCACTCTCTTTTTCTCTCTTCATCACGCTTTTTCTTTTACATAACCGCACATAATGAATTGCACTCGCGTCACGTCCATCCTGACTTATGCTTATACTTGACCTGTAATAAATTGTATTTGGTTTAGTTGCATTGGGGATTAATGACGATTTATGTCCATAAATTAAGTAGATTTATTCTAAGGCTACAGTAAATTTGGACTTATAGTGAATTAAAAACATCTGCTTCATGATTTTGATCACTATGCTCAATTTAGAAATGTAGCAAAGTGGCTTTACTAAGCTGCTTATATCAGATCATATTTGTTATTTATGTCTATTCTAGGTGCTTAGTTAAATCCATTTATCTACTTATGAGTTATAGTGGATTTGTGTTAAAATTAAATTGATTTATATTCTCAATTGTGTTGGACATAGTAAGTTAATATTCATGAATTGTATCTATTTTGATTTCAAATTTAATCCTACATAATTGATGTGTATTAATATTTAATTTATATTTGACTAGTATAGCCAATATATAAAGTTGATACTTATGAATTATACTTGCTATGACTTTAAATTTAATATCACATAATATGTATAATTAATACTTATCAATTACAGTTGTTGTAACTTTAGTTTTAATCTTATGTAACTTATGTACTTTTATATCCAGTTATGTTCAATTAATATTTTAAACATTTGTACTAATTCCTATAAAGTATACTTGTTTAATTTCAAACTTAATATTCTACTGGTGTACTAGATTATATGTGATACATGATTAATATACATTAACTTAAATTGCAAATTCATAGTTGTACACATTGATATACTTACAATAAAATTAATTCATTTTACATGTGTATGTGAAGTCACACATAACCTATATGCATAGGACATTATTAACATTATGTACAATACGACTATAATAAATTACAAGGCATATACAAGAATATTATTATACCAGAAACAATTACGTTGTCAAAAGAATATAACCTTACCTAATTGCGATCAATTTCTAGTACTTTTGTTTCCCTCCATTAAATCATGTCTATTTTATCGGTATCTGTTTCCTGCTTTTATTACATACAAACATGTATATGCTGAACATCGTTCTCTTTAAGTGTAAGCCTACTCTCAGAACGGTCGAACGAAAGAACTGAAACTCGGACGGGAACCCTGAAATGTGCGGTAAACTGTAAGTTTCGCTCTTTTCGATATAACGAAGAAAACAATGGAAATTCGTGAATATTCAACGCAAAAACAACTCCTCTGTATGTTTATTGAATCCTCTGACCAGAAGATGAATAGTTAGATTACCTGAAACTTCCGGTTCTCGATTAAAAATGCATTCATAGCATCAAAGTAACTGAATAATTTATATAAATCTTTTATTAACTTGATAAAGTTTATACTGGCATCAAATAAAAATGAAAGATTACAATTAAGTTATTTGAGAATAATAAAAAGATTTGATTTTACTTCGTTCATTTCTGGTCACTCGTTTCCCTCCAAAAGTTTTCAAATTACGTGCCTCAACGTAACTTTCCGATGCAAGCACGATGAACATGAATTTCTAAAAATTCGAAGAGTTTCATGTATTTTTTCATGATTATTTATATAACAAACAATTATACATTAATTTGAATAGTAACTGTCTTATTAATAAGAAATAATGCTAAACATTAAAAGGAAATATCTCTCAATTTGGCAGACCAACTTCAAACACTCACCTCTCCTGAAGAAACCGGAAATGATTACTTCCGGATGTGAAAACTGAAGAGATCAGTAAACTATTTTAATGATAATTACAATTAGCATTTGATACATGAAACTATTGTATGTTAATGAATAAAATCGAATGATTTAAAAAGTGAAAATATTTTATAACTATTGCTTTATATATTTTTTAATTTTATATCGAAGTGTGCTTTGAAAATAGTACCGCCAGCGTCATCTGGCAATGAACAAGCAGACTAACGATTCGAACCTTTTTTTTCTATATTAGAGACATTTAGTTTCAGAAATTGAAAACATATTATTTTTAAAATAGTTCTTCTTGTTATACATAAAGAACTTTACAAATAAACATACAAGAACATTCAATTCTTTTGCGATTCAATTCGATATGTTTCAACTTCACTAGATGGCACTAATGGTGTCATTTTTTAAGACCACCATCAATCGATAAAGCAGGATATGATACAAAAATGATAATCTCAAGTCGTGCAACATAAAAATGCATCACATCAATGGTTTATCTTATACCTTGTTTGTGCCTATACCTATACATGTGTATTTCGTTTGCAGTAAAGTGCATAAACTTCAAGAATTCATGCTGTTTTTGATAATATGTATGACTGGTATTGAATTTTGAAATATTCATTGCATACAGCATGATGAAGACATGATGTAATAAATCATCCGTACGTATATATACAAATAAAATATTAGCTGCTAAAGTGAATATTAATTTAATGTATGTATTAATTTAGATTTGTTAATTATATATCCATCAAAGACTACATTTTAGTCAATGCATACACTACTATAAAAACCGTGTTTCTATAGTTATTTCACAAAAACTGTAAAAATGGATGAGGTTGCAAAGCTAGAACACTTGTCACTGGTTTCAAAAATTTGTACAGAGTTGGAGAATCATTTAGGATTGAACGACAAAGATTTGGGTAAGTTGTTTAACGTAATCAATGTTAATGTATGTATAACCTATCCATTAGCTTCTGTTTACTGAGGTTATGTTCCATTCCTCGTTTTGGTAACTAATTATTTGTTTTATAGCTGAATTCATAATTCACTTGGCAGAGAAGAATAATACCTTTGATAAGTTCAAGAAGGTGCTGATTGAAAATGGTGCTGAATTTTCAGTAAGTAATTCATTGAGTTCCATGCATTCACCTTTCCGATACATATTATATTTTTCTATTACTTCCTTAGGAATCCTTCATGGCTAATTTGTTGAGAATAATACAACATATGAAGCCTTCTAAGCAAGCTCAGGAGAAGATTTTAAAATCTACATCAAAGCAAGATGAGCTGGCACAAAAGTTTCCTGCTCTGGCTATGCCAAATGAAGAACCACCACCGGTGGAAAACAACGAGCTTAAAGATGATGATATAGTCAGCAGTGCCATGGCAAGTTTAGAAGAATTGGCTCCATCAAAAAAGTCTACCGATAACAAAAAGGATAATCCACCAACAGAAAATAATGATAAAAAAAGCAAACATTCTAGAAGGAGTAGGTCAAAAGAAAGAAGAAGACACAGATCCCGTTCGTCTAATCGTAAAGACAAAAGGCACAGGTCTAGATCTCGTTCAAGATCGCGAGATCGTTCAAGGTCTAGGGACAGACGACGTCGTAGATCAAGAGATCGTAGGATATCAAGATCAAGGGATAGAAAATCTCGTGATCATAGAGATAAACATTTCGGCAGACATGGGTCTGATAGATCTAGATCGCGGTCCATAGAAGAAATTTCAATGGACCCAGAAGTGGGCAAAATTTACTCTGGGAAGGTTGCGAATATCGTACCGTTTGGCTGCTTTGTTCAGTTAGAAGGCCTCAAACGTAGATGGGAAGGGCTAGTACACATTTCACAATTAAGAAGAGAAGGACGAGTTGCAAATGCAAGCGACGTTGTTTCAAGGGGACAAAAAGTTCTAGTAAAGGTTCTCAATATTGGTGGACAAAAGGTATAAAGAAATGAAAACAAGTAGTAATCATTTTTAACTTGATTAATTAACAATAAATCTTTGTAGGTTTCTTTAAGTATGAAGGATGTTGACCAGGAAACAGGCAGAGATCTAAATCCTGTTGTAGCTGTACCTAAACCAGAAGAAGATGAAAAGCATTTACGAAATCCTGACAGACCCACGTCATTGTTGGAACTTCAAGGTAATTGGGATGAGGATGAAACGTATTCCAGAAAACGGGTACAAAGGTTGTCGTCTCCGGAAAAGTGGGAGATCAAACAAATGCTTGCCGCGTCCTGTATCGATAGGTATTATCACTATTAAAAATGACAAAATATTTATTTTTATAATATGCTGACTTTATTAAGTAATTTCTTTTTGAAAAATGTAGAAGCGAACTGCCAGAATTTGACATGGAAACTGGAATTCTTCCTCGTGAAGATGATGAAGAAGAAGACGTAGAGATTGAGTTAGTAGAGGAAGAACCACCGTTCTTACACGGTCACGGAAGAGCACTTGGAGACTTAAGTCCCGTTCGTATAGTCAAGAATCCTGATGGTTCTTTGGCTCAAGCTGCTATGATGCAAAGTGCACTTGCAAAAGAAAGGAGGGAACAGAAAATGTTACAAAGAGAGCAAGAAATGGATTCTGTTCCTACTGGCCTCAACAAAAATTGGATTGATCCTTTACCGGAAGGTAATAAATGTTTTTTACTATTTTACAATTTACTGTATTCCTTGTGATATTCGGAGCGGATAATCGTTATGCTTGCTTGCAGCTGAAAGCAGGACACTGGCAGCGAACATGCGGGGAATTGGTCTTCAAACTCAAGATCTACCCGAATGGAAAAAGCACGTAATAGGCGGAAAGAAATCATCCTTTGGAAAGAAAACTAATTTGACTCTCCTTGAGCAACGACAAAGCTTACCAATCTACAAATTGAGAGACGATTTAGTGAAAGCTGTGACAGACAATCAGATCTTAATCGTAATTGGAGAAACAGGATCAGGAAAAACAACACAGATTACGCAGTATCTAGCTGAAGCAGGATTCACAGCTCGTGGAAAGATTGGATGCACGCAACCCAGAAGAGTGGCTGCTATGTCTGTTGCCAAAAGGGTAGCAGAAGAATTTGGTTGTCGTTTAGGACAGGAAGTAGGCTACACGATACGTTTTGAAGACTGTACTGGACCAGAGACTAATATAAAGTACGTAACTTATTTTGCAATGTAATTTATATTAAATATTAATACCAATATTTAATTTTTTAGATACATGACTGACGGTATGTTGCTTCGAGAATGTCTCATGGATTTAGATTTAAAGACGTACTCCGTGATAATGTTGGACGAGGCACACGAACGTACCATTCATACGGATGTTCTTTTTGGATTGCTAAAACAAGCTGTCGGAAGACGACCAGATCTGAAATTAATCGTAACAAGTGCTACTTTAGACGCTGTCAAATTTTCGCAATACTTTTTCGAAGCGCCTATTTTTACTATTCCTGGAAGGACGTTCGAAGTTGAAGTAATGTACACGAAAGAACCTGAAACGGATTATCTAGACGCTGCACTAATTACAGTAATGCAAATACATTTACGAGAACCGCCAGGAGATATATTGCTGTTTTTGACTGGTCAAGAGGAAATCGACACAGCTTGCGAAATTTTGTACGAACGTATGAAGTCTTTGGGCCCTGATGTGCCTGAATTGATCATCTTGCCAGTATACTCTGCACTTCCTTCAGAAATGCAAACCAGAATATTTGAACCAGCTCCTCCTGGTTCGAGAAAAGTTGTCATAGCTACGAACATAGCGGAAACGAGTTTGACCATAGATGGAATCTATTACGTGGTCGATCCAGGTTTCGTCAAACAAAAAGTATATAACTCAAAGACAGGAATGGACAGTTTAATAGTGACACCGATAAGTCAGGCTGCAGCAAAGCAGAGAGCAGGCAGAGCTGGTAGAACTGGCCCAGGAAAATGCTACAGGCTTTATACTGAAAGGGCTTACAGGTACTTATTGCTAAACGTAATGAAATAGGTAAATTATAAACGTACATATGTATATTTTCTTCTTCAGAGATGAAATGTTGCCAACACCAGTTCCAGAAATTCAGCGTACCAATTTAGCAACTACTGTATTACAGCTGAAAACAATGGGCATCAACGATCTCCTGCATTTTGATTTTATGGACGCCCCGCCTGTTGAATCGTTAATTATGGCTTTGGAATCTTTGCATAGTTTAAGTGCATTAGACAACGAAGGTCTTTTAACAAGATTAGGAAGACGAATGGCGGAATTTCCTTTGGAACCCAATTTATCGAAAATGCTGATTATGAGTGTGCACCTTCAATGTTCTGATGAAATACTGACCATAGTCAGCATGTTATCCGTTCAGAATGTTTTTTATAGGTAAGGAAGTCATTTTACATAAAAGTATCTTTTCACTAATCCATAAGGTGTACTTAATTATTGCATTTTCAGGCCAAAAGATAAACAAGCATTAGCAGATCAAAAGAAAGCGAAGTTCAATCAACCTGAAGGTGATCACTTGACTTTGCTCGCAGTTTATAATTCCTGGAGGAATAATAAATTTAGCAATGCATGGTGCTACGAAAATTTTGTGCAAATCAGAACGTTAAAACGTGCCCAAGATGTTCGTAAACAGCTCTTAGGTATAATGGACAGGTAATTATTATGATATATGTAATTGTAAGCTATGAATGTATTCTATTATAATCCGGGTTACAATAATTGTATTTCACTTATCAGGCACAAATTAGATGTAGTATCTGCTGGTAAAAATACAGTGAGAATTCAGAAAGCTGTATGCTCGGGTTTCTTTAGAAATGCTGCAAAGAAAGATCCACAGGAAGGTTACAGGACTCTAGTGGATAGCCAGGTTGTCTATATTCATCCAAGTAGTGCATTATTTAACAGACAACCTGAATGGGTAAGTTAAATATTATAGATATGAACATAAAGAAAGAAACATAAATAAATTCTCTTTTTATCTATCGTAGGTTATTTATCATGAATTAGTACAAACAACAAAAGAATACATGAGGGAGGTGACAACCATTGATCCAAAATGGTTAGTAGAATTTGCTCCTGCGTTCTTCAAGTTTAGTGACCCAACTAAACTCAGTAAGTTCAAGAAGAATCAACGACTCGAGCCACTTTATAACAAATATGAAGAGCCAAATGCTTGGCGAATATCAAGAGTTCGTAGAAGACGTAATTAAGAAGTTTATTATACAATCTGTAAATAATTTTGTACAGAATTTCGCATTATTTATGAACTAGTACGAATAAATAGTTCATAGTTAAGTTGTGATTTACTGCAGATTCGTTAAAAGCAAAAAAAGAACTTAGAGATTATAGACGTAGTATTTTTGTAACATATAAATTTTTTAAATAATATACTTAATTTTAACGCATAGTTCAAATTGCACAGAACATTCTTTTGACATTTAGCATGTCAATCAATGTATTACTCTACACACATTTACGATTCCTTATTTAGTTAAGATAAATTATTACGTTTCATATACCTGTATATAGAATAATCTTTGGGCAGTAATCGTGTTCATTAGCGACATAAATGCAAATGTATTGCCTTTGAAATACGTATATTAATAATGCAAGAATAAGAACCACTGTTTTATTTGAAAGTATTATGTTTAATCGAATAATTCAACGAATTCTAAAAATATATTAGACGGAATTTTCGTTTGCGATGAGGTATGCAATGATATCAACAAGTACAATAACGTATTATTAAAATCTAACATCAATTATTTTGACATAATTAATTGTATGAGCATTTGTATTATTTACGTACGAAATATGTTAGTAGTTAGAGCAAAATTTTATGTAATGTTCGTTTACAGTACTTTTTACAATTTCAGAAACTAAAGTACATATTTTATCGGATAAATAATATTAATAAAAGCAGAGTATCAGTCTCAAAGAGCAGGAAAGTATTTAATTATTACATTTTATCAGTCTTTTCCTCTTAATTAATTATTAAATTTATTAAATAAATACATTCTCCACAAACATTTAATAATAAAATGATGTAGGAGCAATATTCCTTCTCGCGTATAAAGTTCTCTTTTATCGTTCTTAATGCATCATATTTAATCTTCGTCTCTATGTAAGAGAATCTTTCGGACATCTGTAATTCATCCGTATTATAAATGTACAACAGCCGTGAAATATGTATCTTTATAAGATCGAATACATTTTTTGGACTTGATTGTATGGACTACACGTTTTGTCGAAGGAACAATCTTGTACATGGCAGGCTATTGAACATCTTGCTTCTTTTTTATCAACTCCACCAACTGTCTGTACCTTGCTTGGCACTCATCCTTTAAAATGTATCACAAACTGTAAATACTGTTATCTGAACAAACATGCGTTACAGGGTATTTAAATCGTACCTTTGTTTTCCCTTCAACACAATTTGCAATCTTTTCCCATCGATCGACAGATGCACCTTTGGGATATTTTGTAAGAGCTGCTTCAAGCGCTCTTTGCTGTTCTTGACTCCACTCGCTCATGTTATCCACATTCTCGGCGCGTGTCTTTGTTTTTTTCGGACGTTCTTCCACTACAGTTTCCTCTGTAGATACACCGGGTTTCAACCCTTCATCTTTTATCTGAAAAAATGGTAACATTCATAGGCCCATTCTTTACCAGACTTGATAAATATTAAATACTCTATAAACCTTTTTTGCCATATGAGTAACTTCTGCAACTGTACGGTTCATTGCATCTGCAATCTTATCCCATCTTTCTGGAGTACCACTAGGGTATTTTTTTACAAGTTTAATTAATTCTAAGATATCATCGTCGGTCCATAAGCCGCCAAACACTGCAGGTTTTTGGTAAACATGAATTGTTTGGTCTTTCTTCGATACTTCTTTAATATTATTGCCGCTTCTTTCCTGAGGAGTAAAACCAGGTCTACGTCTCCGCGCCCGAGATACAGGTTCAGGTGGTAATTGTTCAGTTTCTTGTGCTCTAAAACAGGGTAGATAAGAATTCTGAACATACTCAACAATAAAATCTATTTGATATCACAGTCATATGTTATTTTACTCACGATGCTTCTTCTTCTTCCTGTTTCTTCCTACGTTTCCTTTCTTCCAAAACACTATACATCATACGTACAACATCAGGAATGGATAATGTAACAGCTATTATCCACCTTGGAAATTGAAATGGAAGAGTATTCCAAATAGTTGGTGTAGGAATTTTCTCCAAAATATCTGCTAAATCTGGCACATCCATTTTACCTTTTTTATTTTTCTTCTGCATTTTCTGCAGTTTACTACCTAATACTTGTTCCTGAAACATGTATAATCATGGTAATATAAAATGTTCAATGCCTCTTTCTAATTTTTAATGATTTTTTACATACATATGTATATCTTTTCTCAAAGTATGCACCCCATGCTACCACATATTGTCCAACTGTAATAATTAAAAATAAAATTATACTTAATTCTAGAAGTCCCATTTTTCGCACATGTCTGTAGTAATATAC
This sequence comes from Megachile rotundata, assembly GCF_000220905.1. Taxonomy (NCBI): domain Eukaryota; kingdom Metazoa; phylum Arthropoda; class Insecta; order Hymenoptera; family Megachilidae; genus Megachile; species Megachile rotundata. The sequence goes on along the minus strand of NW_003797156.1, from coordinate 48,360 downwards.
AGCAGACCGCCAATTTGGCAATCCATTAACAAGAACATTATCATATTTCTGACGTTTTCCAGGATCTTTCAATACATCATACACAGCAACCAGCTAAAAATAAAGACCATTTATATTTGAATGCATAATGAGAATTACTCAAAACTGTACAATGTTAAGTCATACTTTTCTAAATTGTTGCTCTGCATCCTCTGCAGGGTTCTTATCTGGATGCAATTGCAGTGACAATCGTCTGAAAGCTTTCTTGATATCTGAGGCATTTGCTGCCTGAAAAATTTCATTGATACACGTTAGATTATCAATCAATTCTAAGTGAAAAGAATAAAATTAACGAGTGAAACATACCTGTGGAACACCAAGAACCTCATAAAAATTTTGATTAACTTCTTCGACAACGTCGAATACTTCCAACTCCTCATTGTCCCAGGCATTTGTAAATTTGTTTATATCCAAAAAATACAAAAGTCGAAAGACTAACAGTACTGACACTCTCATTTTTTCTTATTCACTATGTATATACAACCATGTCCATCGAGAAATTTATATTTTCGAATCGGGTACGTTCGCTGTTCAAAATCTATACCACAGCCATCGTTTTGATTTGAGAATATTAATTTTCTAAAATGCAGATCAAAATATGTTGAGAAGTCAAATGCCACATCGCAAGTTTCGGTGAGGTTACGTTCGAGAACTTAGGCCGTGCGTATCGGACGCGGCCAACTGCAAATGTGTGTGTGCGTATCTGTTGCATCGAAGTAAAGATTCGTTTTAAAACTGCGACAATGTATCGCCAAATTAGAACCAATCTCTACTATTATCGACTGAATTTTCCAATCGATGAAATGTCATCTTGATTATTCAAATTCTCCCGTGTATGATTTCTTTGGCGCGCTACCTCATTCCAAATTATGTTTGATATGGTAATAGACGTCAATATACTTCTTAACTTTTTAATGACATTTAAATTTGATTATGCAAATACGCGTACATTCTATGCGCACACGCATTCGCATAAGAAACAAGATCAAAATTATCGTGCACACTACTCGAAGCAGGGCAAGGTAACAATAACATAGCAACTGAAGGAAAGACCGAACAACGTTTAGACTGATAAATTAATGGCATCAAAAGTACATGTACGAAAATCTTTGTAGGTGGATACGTTTTGCAAAAGATCGTATTGCCGATGCGATTTCCGACAGTGTTGCGTGCCTAGTCCACAGATGACTCCACCAATTTCGGTTATTTGAGGCGCGGCGGCGCACAGTGTATTTTTGCATTCGCATGCATCACCGTCCTGGCTATTTCATCGAAAAATGTGTCTTCCGCTATATTTAAGTGCGACTACACGCACTGTTTTTCCAAGCTTTTGTCTCTAGGGAATCACGTTGATCGTGTCGCGCGAACGTTTTTCGTTATATCGAGAAATTCCATGGACCCGTGATCGACTAAACGGAAACCGCATCGTTAATTCTCCGCCGCAGATGGTCATCGTGGCGAACTACTCATCCGATTTCCATTGATTGTATTTATAGTGTCTCTCCAGTTTATTTTTGCATGCGGTTCCTTTGAGAAAATGCACCTATCCGCTGGCTGACAGCGTTCTTACATCGTAAGTCTTTTAACGGTGGGAAAACTAAAAGAAAAAAAATTGATGATACAGTAAGGTCTTATTTGCATGTATTCGGCTGTAATGTGTGGGTGTGCGAGTCTATTAAATATATATCATCGAACGTACGACTCTGGTACCTTTTATTTCTCTTGTATTCTAAATTCGCATATATTCGTGTTGTCTCGTGAGTAAACGCGTTATTCCGTGGAAATCGTTGACGCGTTATGGTACACGGAGCAAACACATAATTAGACTACACCACGGAGATGTTATTCTTAGCGTGAAAACGTTGTAACGTTAGAACTTCGGAGACCGTTTTTACCTGTGCTAAATTCTTTTACTCTTCTATTTCAATAACGCTTTCACGTGTCGCCGGGTATTGTCAACCTATAAGTGCTAGAAAAGTATGAAACTTCTTAGCTTACTTTTAGAGTCCTTCAACCTTACACCTTTTCAAAATTATGCAAATTATTGTTAATTCTCATTATGAAAACAAAAGATTAAACTTTTTGTTGAAGTTAAAATATTCAAATGTGACTCTATCTCTATTGCATAACGTGTTATCAGCGTCCCCTATTGCACTTAAAGTGCTTTTTGTAACAGAAGTTTAGTATCTGTATTCATGTTTCCAACGATGCTTTTATGTTTATACCTTGCCATGTTCCTAAAGCTTTATACACTATAAACATCATTTACTGACTCATATAATATATTCATTTATTCATGGTACCATATTAACAGCTTAAAGATATGCTCGCAAAGTTCTAGCTCTAGCAAATATCCCCTTTGTCCTTTAGTGTGGTGGTTTGTCTTCTTGTACGGTGAGGGACGTGGATCTGCCTAGCTGTTGCTGATATTCGAGAGAGAAACGTGCGTTAAAAAGCTGAATAAGACATGGAGTCTGCTATAACTGGACGCAGACGGACAACGGCACGACATTCGGCAGAGGATCAGGCTCTCGATCAGATTGCTAAGGAGGTATGGCTTGGTCATTTTATAACTACATGACACAGAATTGTTAAAGAAAGTGATTTGTTATTTTTAGCCACTAAAGAATAATCAATTTTGTGTTAAATGTACAAATGTTTATTGCTTGATATTGCATTTTGTTCTAATAGGAAAAGAAAACAAATAAATGTTGCTATATGTGTGCTTGACCTTGGTTGCTTACATGTATGCGTGGTATGTTAGGTGGGGATTCATATCTTTCATGATAAGTTTATCTTTAAATAAGAATTCGATGCATTGTACATACTACATGACATGATTATCGTTGCAACTGATATTTTACCTTTTAATTCCAACTAAACAACATAAAGTAAGTATTTGTTAATGTAAAGTATCGTTGAATCTTATGCATACATACATTGTTTTCATGAGAATCTTAACAGATTTGATTTGTTAATGCATTTATAAGAGTGTTTATATATCATGCGTCAATGTGTTAATAATAAATTGAATGTCAAAATATGTTTTTGGTAACAGGATGGATTTTCCATACGTACTTTCAGGCAGAAGCTAGATTAGCTGCTAGAAGACAAGCAAGGGCGGAAGCAAGAGAAATACGAATGCGCGAATTAGAGAGACAACAGAAAGAAGCGGAGGAGAATGCAGATAGGGTTTATGATATGTGTGCAGGTATATTATTTTGGTATTGATAATGCACTTATAGAAATGTCTTAACAACAAAGTATTCTGCATTTTAATTTTTTAGCCGACGTGAATAGAACGATGAGAGTGACTCCTGATTCTGTGAGGACGTCGCGCCTCCTTACAAATTCTAATAATTTTCAATCCAGTCGTAGATCCTCTGAAGATTCCTTGGAAGACGCTGGCCTAAGCAGAGATCTCAGGGTATTATTTCTTATTTGATGTTATTGCTTATTAGTGACTCGACGTAATTCATGCGCATGAAGTTTCGTGCACAATAAAATTGCGTCTGGGCACTAACAAGTTAAGAGAACTAACATTTATATAAAAATATGGAAATGTTTGTTCATATTTTCTTTGTAGTTAGAGTTGAAGGAATTTGAGGAGAAGTTTAGAAAAGCAATGATAGCGAATGCTCAGTTAGACAATGAAAAGTCTTCTTATGCTTATCAAGTTGATCTACTAAAAGATAAATTAGAGGAATTAGAAGAAACAGTGGCACAACTTCGCAGAGAACTAAGGGAGAAAAATCGGGAATCTGAACAATTGAAGAGAGTCAGTCAAAGATTGAAAGACGAATTAGATATATGTCATGCACAATTAGTAGAAAGAGATACGCTTATACAAGTAAGCACACATCAAATACGAACGGTATCACGTAGTTACTTCGATATATTAATACTAAAAAATAACATTACTTCAGGAAAATGGTTTAGTTATTATTGATGATGAAGAAAGTGAAAATGAAGATAATGATATTGAAAACGGACCACGTCCAAGACGAAGAGTACTAGTCAGTACAGAAGCAGCAGAATTATTGCAAAATGCTGGAAAGGGTTCGTTAGGTACGTAATTATAAGAAGTCTGTTCGTTTCCTTTTTAGAAAAAATAACAAACTCATCTTTTCAATTACAGACGTACGGCTGCGGAAATTTGCTTCTGAAAAGAAAGAATTGCAAGATGAGATACGGCATTTAAGATTGGAATTAGAGGAGACACGAAATCGTATTAGGTCCGAAAAATCGCCCGGTTCAGTATTAGGTTCATATTTATGCAGCACAAGTATTCTTTCAAGCAAAGATGAAATTGACTTCTTTTCATTTAATTATTATGTTTTATTTTCAACAGGTTGTTTATCAGATTCTGAAGACGTGCAACGAGAAGCTAATAAACTTCTGGCTGATTACAAGTTCAAGTTACAAAAAGCAGAGCAAGATATGTCTACTTTACAAGCCACGGTAGCCAGGCTAGAAAGTCAAGTGATACGTTACAAGTCAGCGGCAGAAGCCTCTGAAAAAGCAGAAGACGAATTAAAAGTTGAAAAGAGAAAATTACAAAGAGAAGTAAGAACCAATATTTCTATCGTTAGCTCTCAGATTTCTCTGTTTGGATAATATTTCAGAGTGTGTTATAAAATATTTCATTTTGATAGGTCAGAGAAACACAGGGCCGTGTAGAAGAATTAGAAACAGCGAATTCTCATTTGCAAAGGAGATTAGACAAACTTAAAAATGCAAAGTCTGCTCTATTGAAGGAGCTTTGACGGGACGATTTCTTGGGATCTGTACAATGAGTCTGCCATTTTCTTCTATTCTGCAAAACCCGTGTGCCGATGTTGCCTCGACATAAATATTACTTAATACATTGAATATAATTTATACGAATGAAACGTGCATAGTATCGTTACGCGACTTTACATGATTTTAATTGATTTTTATGTACAATACTAAACAAGTATGATGTCCTAAAATGGTCACTCGTAAACGGCTTTTTGGGAACTCATATTTGCCTAATATACGGCACCTAAACTGCTGTAAAAGGAAGTCGTTGCTTTGTATTCAACGACAATATATTCGACACTAACCACTTTGCATTTTTTGATAAAAAAGAGGAGAGAATAATCTTCTAAATGCATTTTAGCAGCGAGGTTTTCATCAATTCGTGAGCAGTTATGGAGTCGATTTATAATTTGTACATTATTTGAAGTAAAAAGCTCACTCGTATGTCATAAATATACGGATGGTTTTCCAATGTCTTTTACGAGGCAATACCTTTTATGTTATTTCAGTTTTTATTTGAAAGAAAGGCGATTGTTAGCGGAAGCTCAAGATATTACACTAAAGTATCAACACGAAATAGAAATTGATATTTTATGATGTACGAGTTAGCGACGACATGCGTATGTCGATGAGTGTAATTTGTGTTACATCGAATAATTTATAAATATATTTCTAAAGATACAAGATATTTATAACTTCTACGAGAAATATGTTATAGTTAAAACTAGATTTCGAATGGAAGCAACCGATCTACGATCTTCATTTTTTTACTATCGACGAGGCGAACCAACTAAATTTGATAAACGTTTTTAATTTTATAATGGTATTCATTGTATCTGCGATAAATTAATATCAGAATTTGTATACTGAATGAAACGCATACAATTTTGCTGGAGCCTAATATTTATATAAAATTCTTACTAATCGTATTGCCAGATTCAGTGTTCAACATTTTTAATATAACATTTTACACCTAAATTGTCTCCAGAACTGATACTTTTATTCCCGGACTGATACGAAGTAAAGAAAGTAGATGTATGATAGTGTGCTCTTTGTACATTCGAAATAAATTAAACTATGTTGTTGAAGCTATATAATATTCTTGGTATACAAATTTTTTACACGGGGTGTACAAAAATGTTGGAATTAAACATCAGGAGTATGTAGTACTTGCCAAAAGAAAATGAAGTCTGAGCGAATATGGTATCCAAATATCATTAGTTTTAAAGTTGCCAGATGTCATTAACTCTAAGTCTGTAACCGAATAAGACTATCTAAATCGTATTAAAAAGTCATTAGATTAAGTAAAGCAAACAGTACTAATAGTACGTAGTCTGGAACTATTGACATTTGGACCTATGTTTATTAAGCCTTCCTCGTTTTGATGAGTACTACATTTGACATCAACTTTTTGAACCCCCTGTATATTTTATGTGATATAAAAAAACTGAAGCAACCATTACCGTCTTGTCAGTAGTACCCATATTTAAAAGTAAACAAGGACAGATAATAAGTATAATGACTTTATTTACCTCGTGTTTAGCTGTGCAAACCATTTTCAAAGACATAATAAATCTTTAAATACTTACTTAGCTAAATGAATATAGATTGTTTTTTCATAAAACAAGTTTTATTAAAACAATCTGTATCATATACAAGTGATTTCAATAGATATAGTCAATTAAATAGAAAAGAGAAAGAATAAGTGAAATTATTTTAAATCTGTAAACACCCACGCTATAATCTGTGTTATAGAAGAGTGAATGTTTTTTTTTTTAAATATTCTTTAGTACAGTACTGTTTGATTTGATTAAACATAGATAAGATAAAAATATATTGTTAATCAAAACTCAAATTGCACCATTCTCTATAAAAATGAGTTTATTGTAATAATATATGTGAATGTTAAAGTATTTACTATATTTCTGTGATATAATTGACATAGTATCATATTTGTTTCACTAAATAGCTACATATAATTAATGCAATTACCAAGTACTTGAAATTAACTCAAAAAATACTTAAAATTAAGAAACACTCCTTAGTTTGTTTCTATTTGCACACGCAGGACCTCGTGGACTGACTGGAAGTTTAGTTGATTTTAAAATGTTTAAGGGCTTATATACTGGCATTGGTTTGGCTTTTATTTCCGTCATTTTGCGTAGTTCGGCCCGTTCCATTTTTTCTTTCAATAATTTGCTCTTTTCTTCCTCTTCTTTCTTCGCTTTTAGTTCCTGCTCCTTTTTCTTCAATTTCTCGTCAAACTCATTTCGTTCTTTTGCTCTTTTATCGGTATTTAATTCAAACTTCGTTCTTTGAATAATTTTTGGCTTTTCATTTTTAACATGTACAGCACTGCTTCGTTTTATAGTGTTTATAGCTTGTTTTTTATCAGATTCATGAACATATTGTTTTACATCTTTTTTTTTTGCGTTAACAGAAGTAGTAGTAGTAATTACATTAGGTTGTTTGTTTTCCTGATCAACGCAACTTTTAGTTTGCTTGGTTATCAGTTTTTTTAAATTGCTTGTACCTTTTTCCTTGCCCTGAATATTTTCTTTAGACAAACCATGTACCAGTACAGGTTTAAAAATCGGTGCAGGATTGGCATGAAACGCAGGAATTTCTTTGTTTTGTCCCTGCATATTTTTAACAAGTTCTTCTTTCTTTTTAGCAAGTGATTTATCTCTCTCCGCAAAACTAAACGGACATGGAACTATTCGTTTCTTTTCACTCTGTTCTTTAACTGTATTTGTTATTTTTGTAAATTTGGGGGCAGGCCTTGCATGAAATTCGGTCTTAATTTTGTTAGTCTCTTGAACATGCAAATTCTTTAATTTCTCTTCCTTCTTCATTTCATACTGTTTATTGCGTGTTATAAAACTGCTTGGTAAAGTGTTTGTAGCATGCTTTACATCCTTGCTAGAAGCCCCAGTACAAGCATTATCTTTCTTAACAGCAACATTTGTAGCGCTAGTAGAACGAGTAATTGGTGCAGAATTTTTGCAATTATTTTCCTTATTATGAGTAGCAGATTGTGAGTTCAAATGTGACCCTATGGTATGTCGCGTTTTCCTGTTCTGCGTTAAACGAAATTCTTCTGTAACAGTAGGCGGCTTTTTTGCAACCTTTTTCAGTACACAAGGAGCTTTCAAAATATTAACTGGGACAGGATTTGCTTTGATCTGATGCTTTTTCATCTCTTCCAACTCTAAGTTCTCGCGCTCTTGTTGATTTAAAATAGTGGGCGCTCTTGCTCTTCTCTTACTTCTCAATGGTGGAGAAATTGGATGGGTCAGTTTTAATGGATGTTGCTTCAATTTCATTAAGAAGCCTGCCTTCAAATTTTTATTACTGATAGTACGAAATCTCTGTGGTGTCCCATTTTGAAATTTGGAAACTGCCTCAGCTAAACTTATAAACTGATTGGAACATCGTTTATACTTCATCAGACTTTGTCTACGATATTGACAAGTAAGCACTCTAGGATACGGTTTACTCAATGAGCGTCGCTTCCCTTTAAATGTATTGAATTGTCTCTTTTGAAACGATAACATTTTGCCAGATAATCTCTCTACTGGATCATTGCTTTCAGTACATTTAGAATCACGATTGCTCTTTAAATCACTTTTATCTTTTGTCAAAGCAGTAGATTGTACATTATTTTTCTTAACATCAACACTGATTTTCTCACTATTTTTTAGGGCAGATTTAATTAGAACTTGACATTTCAAATCTGACATATGAATACCATTTTTAATTTTTTCTGGGACTGTTGTTTTAATTTTATTATCCACCATTGATTTTTTATATGTCGATGTCAGTTCAGTTGTAGATATAGTCCATACCTGATGGTTTTTATTGGGCTTTTTATCTGGTTTCAAACTTACTGATGTACTATTTAGATCCTTTTCTTCATCCATCTGCTTTTTATTGGTATGTGGTATAAAGAATGCTACATTGGTACACGTATCTTTAACTGGTTCTAAACTATCCTCGAAGTTTGTTTCAGATACTGAAACTTCTGTCACACTTTTTTTGCTGTGTGACACACTCAACTGTGGAGGCGACTGAAAATTAATAAGTGGTTTATGCACTTCATGCTCTACTTCAAAGTAATTGTCAGAGAGTACTTGTGGGCTACGGGTTAAATCTGCCCATTGTGGAGCACAACAGTTGTCCATCATATTAAAAAATTATTATTTAATTGCTTAAATAAATGAAATTACAGCAAGCTGTCGTACGGCGAATAATGTCCAAACATAATCTAAAAGAAAACGAAGAAATGAAAAACATACTGTCAAATACATGTAAAGCAGATAAAATTGTTAATGATTGCATTAATATTATATTACTACTTATACATGATGCTTACAAGTTATTTCGTAGATATTTTAAACGTTTATTTAAGAAAGAATATCTTGTTTACTCAATATTTTTCTTCTTCAGAGGCAGAAAAGCTCACGGTCGGTAAATATTTCCGTTGACGAATTCAAGTTTGAAATTTTTGAAGCATTTGCTTGATTGGTTGAAAAGTACGGAAGGCAGAACATAAAAATGAAATATCTCTATGCAATTATATGTATATATAATATGACCCCACTTCCCGATAGATTGCACTAATACGTTCTTTCCGTGTATCTCGAGTTTCGTTTGTATATATTTTATACTCTATGAAAAAGCGTATGCGCAGTTGTGATGATCATGTCACGAAAACTATATATACAGCGGACAAAAGCTTTTGCGATCCCTAATTGTTAATTGCAGTTTGTTCTTTTTATATATCTAAGCATCGAAGGAATAATCGTAAAGAATGAGGTCCAATCCTTTCTTAATTTTGTGCATAAATACATAGAAATATATTTAAATCACTTAACATATTCCTGTTCGTTTATTTTCTCCACCATGTATATAACCGGGAGGCAATACAGAAGTTGGAGAAAAGCCACCATCATAAGTAAGAATTTCCCTAGGCTGATGATACAGTTATCATCAATGTCATTGTATAATAAATAAACACAACAAATAATAATATAATGTGATTGTACAACGCTTGATAAGTGTTATTAATTTGATAAAATTAAATATGAAAGGAGTATTCAAAATATAGTTTTATTAATTCCTACTTTCTATCACCAGATGGCCATAGTGTTGTGAGATTCAAAAAATGAACTGTCCGTATTTTTTAAATATAACAACTTATTGTACTGAATTTAAATTGCATATTTATGTAAACATTCATAAACATTAACACACAGAACCAAACAAACAGTTAAAGTTCAATATAAAAGTCACTCTGCTAAAACTTCTGCTCCTCTGGATCATAGCACACCTCACTGCAAAGTGAGTTCTTTCTTTATTCCCAGAGAAAGCTAAATTTACATTGCAATAAACTTGTTCTTTGAAAATTAAGATATTTTGGAAGACTCTTCGTTTTAAAATCTTTCATTGCTCAGGTGTGAATAAGGTCGTATTAAAAAATACACCCCAATTTGCAAAACTAATGGTACAAATGTTAAAATGATAGTGTTTACAGGAATAACCACAAAATTTGCATTGTGCGAACTTCAAATAGTATGGCGCGAAATTCAAATCATATGGCGCGAAATTCAAATCGCATGGCGCGAAATTATATCGTATATTGCGAAATTTGAACAAAATGGCGGAAACTGCAAATTTATATTGCAAAATTTGAACAAAATGGCGGAAATTGCAAACTCAAATTGCGAAATTTGAACAAAATGGCGGAAATTGCAAACTTAAATTGCAAAATTCGAACAAAATGGCGGAAATTGCAAACTTAAATTGCGAAATTTAATTAAAATTGCGCGAAATTTAAATCTATATTGCGAAAGTCAAATTATATGGCGCGAAATTTAAATAGTATGTCGCGAAAATCGAATTGCATAGCGTTCTGCTTTGTAATTTTTTATTAGGAGATACTTGTGAACTAAAGTCTTTATAACCTAACCCATTGCCATTTATTTTTGCAGTACATTAGAGGGACATCCTGACTAGACATATCCCTTTTTTGCCGAATATGTAACCCAATTTCTTTAGTGCCAAATTGCAGTTTGAATAATACGATATATCAGATTACAGTAGTCCCATCAATATTATAATCAATTGACAATACGAATCGATAATCGAGAATGAAAAAAATTCGTGATATTACGCAAACGTGTAAAATTTATGATTGACATGTTTTGTGTATTATATCGAAATAGTTACGGGACAATACTAAATTCTTCACAGATATGTGTTTCCTGTTGTTACAAAGACAATTATTCTAGAAAATACATTATTTGAGTTAAAACAGTGATCGTATCGTTTGTCCTTAACAACTGATAATATGCTTCTGGCTAGCGAAGCGGCCAGAAGCATATTATCAGTTGTTAAGCACAAACGATACGATCACTGTTTTAACTCAAATAATGTATTTTCTAGAATAATTGTCTTTGTAACAACAGGAAACACATATCTGTGAAGAATTTAGTATTGTCCCGTAACTATTTCGATATAATACACAAAACATGTCAATCATAAATTTTACACGTTTGCGTAATATCACGAATTTTTTTCATTCTCGATTATCGATTCGTATTGTCAATTGATTATAATATTGATGGGACTACTGTAATCTGATATATCGTATTATTCAAACTGCAATTTGGCACTAAAGAAATTGGGTTACATATTCGGCAAAAAAGGGATATGTCTAGTCAGGATGTCCCTCTAATGTACTGCAAAAATAAATGGCAATGGGTTAGGTTATAAAGACTTTAGTTCACAAGTATCTCCTAATAAAAAATTACAAAGCAGAACGCTATGCAATTCGATTTTCGCGACATACTATTTAAATTTCGCGCCATATAATTTGACTTTCGCAATATAGATTTAAATTTCGCGCAATTTTAATTAAATTTCGCAATTTAAGTTTGCAATTTCCGCCATTTTGTTCAAATTTTGCAATATAAATTTGCAGTTTCCGCCATTTTGTTCAAATTTCGCAATTTGAGTTTGCAATTTCCGCCATTTTGTTCAAATTTTGCAATATAAATTTGCAGTTTCCGCCATTTTGTTCAAATTTCGCAATTTGAGTTTGCAATTTCCGCCATTTTGTTCAAATTTTGCAATATAAATTTGCAGTTTCCGCCATTTTGTTCAAATTTCGCAATTTGAGTTTGCAATTTCCGCCATTTTGTTCAAATTTTGCAATATAAATTTGCAGTTTCCGCCATTTTGTTCAAATTTCGCAATTTGAGTTTGCAATTTCCGCCATTTTGTTCAAATTTTGCAATATAAATTTGCAGTTTCCGCCATTTTGTTCAAATTTCGCAATTTGAGTTTGCAATTTCCGCCATTTTGTTCAAATTTTGCAATATAAATTTGCAGTTTCCGCCATTTTGTTCAAATTTCGCAATATACGATATAATTTCGCGCCATGCGATTTGAATTTCGCGCCATATGATTTGAATTTCGCGCCATACTATTTGAAGTTCGCACAATGCAAATTTTGTGGTTATTCCTGTAAACACTATCATTTTAACATTTGTACCATTAGTTTTGCAAATTGGGGTGTATTTTTTAATACGACCTTATTCACACCTGAGCAATGAAAGATTTTAAAACGAAGAGTCTTCCAAAATATCTTAATTTTCAAAGAACAAGTTTATTGCAATGTAAATTTAGCTTTCTCTGGGAATAAAGAAAGAACTCACTTTGCAGTGAGGTGTGCTATGATCCAGAGGAGCAGAAGTTTTAGCAGAGTGACTTTTATATTGAACTTTAACTGTTTGTTTGGTTCTGTGTGTTAATGTTTATGAATGTTTACATAAATATGCAATTTAAATTCAGTACAATAAGTTGTTATATTTAAAAAATACGGACAGTTCATTTTTTGAATCTCACAACACTATGGCCATCTGGTGATAGAAAGTAGGAATTAATAAAACTATATTTTGAATACTCCTTTCATATTTAATTTTATCAAATTAATAACACTTATCAAGCGTTGTACAATCACATTATATTATTATTTGTTGTGTTTATTTATTATACAATGACATTGATGATAACTGTATCATCAGCCTAGGGAAATTCTTACTTATGATGGTGGCTTTTCTCCAACTTCTGTATTGCCTCCCGGTTATATACATGGTGGAGAAAATAAACGAACAGGAATATGTTAAGTGATTTAAATATATTTCTATGTATTTATGCACAAAATTAAGAAAGGATTGGACCTCATTCTTTACGATTATTCCTTCGATGCTTAGATATATAAAAAGAACAAACTGCAATTAACAATTAGGGATCGCAAAAGCTTTTGTCCGCTGTATATATAGTTTTCGTGACATGATCATCACAACTGCGCATACGCTTTTTCATAGAGTATAAAATATATACAAACGAAACTCGAGATACACGGAAAGAACGTATTAGTGCAATCTATCGGGAAGTGGGGTCATATTATATATACATATAATTGCATAGAGATATTTCATTTTTATGTTCTGCCTTCCGTACTTTTCAACCAATCAAGCAAATGCTTCAAAAATTTCAAACTTGAATTCGTCAACGGAAATATTTACCGACCGTGAGCTTTTCTGCCTCTGAAGAAGAAAAATATTGAGTAAACAAGATATTCTTTCTTAAATAAACGTTTAAAATATCTACGAAATAACTTGTAAGCATCATGTATAAGTAGTAATATAATATTAATGCAATCATTAACAATTTTATCTGCTTTACATGTATTTGACAGTATGTTTTTCATTTCTTCGTTTTCTTTTAGATTATGTTTGGACATTATTCGCCGTACGACAGCTTGCTGTAATTTCATTTATTTAAGCAATTAAATAATAATTTTTTAATATGATGGACAACTGTTGTGCTCCACAATGGGCAGATTTAACCCGTAGCCCACAAGTACTCTCTGACAATTACTTTGAAGTAGAGCATGAAGTGCATAAACCACTTATTAATTTTCAGTCGCCTCCACAGTTGAGTGTGTCACACAGCAAAAAAAGTGTGACAGAAGTTTCAGTATCTGAAACAAACTTCGAGGATAGTTTAGAACCAGTTAAAGATACGTGTACCAATGTAGCATTCTTTATACCACATACCAATAAAAAGCAGATGGATGAAGAAAAGGATCTAAATAGTACATCAGTAAGTTTGAAACCAGATAAAAAGCCCAATAAAAACCATCAGGTATGGACTATATCTACAACTGAACTGACATCGACATATAAAAAATCAATGGTGGATAATAAAATTAAAACAACAGTCCCAGAAAAAATTAAAAATGGTATTCATATGTCAGATTTGAAATGTCAAGTTCTAATTAAATCTGCCCTAAAAAATAGTGAGAAAATCAGTGTTGATGTTAAGAAAAATAATGTACAATCTACTGCTTTGACAAAAGATAAAAGTGATTTAAAGAGCAATCGTGATTCTAAATGTACTGAAAGCAATGATCCAGTAGAGAGATTATCTGGCAAAATGTTATCGTTTCAAAAGAGACAATTCAATACATTTAAAGGGAAGCGACGCTCATTGAGTAAACCGTATCCTAGAGTGCTTACTTGTCAATATCGTAGACAAAGTCTGATGAAGTATAAACGATGTTCCAATCAGTTTATAAGTTTAGCTGAGGCAGTTTCCAAATTTCAAAATGGGACACCACAGAGATTTCGTACTATCAGTAATAAAAATTTGAAGGCAGGCTTCTTAATGAAATTGAAGCAACATCCATTAAAACTGACCCATCCATCCATCGGGCCCGCCTCGACGTGCTCCCCTTAAATGGGGCGCGTCGATGGGGGAACGATGATAAGCGTTGCCGGCGATGCGGATATGACGCCGAAACCCTTCCCCACGTACTCGGACACTGCGGCCCCCATTCTGCCGCCAGGCAGCGGAGGCATGACAACCTCGTCCAGAGGCTCGTACGGGCGATCCGGCTCCCAGGGGAGCTCCGGGTCAACCAACGCGTCCAGGGTGTCACCGACGAGGTCTCGGCGCTGCGACCTGACATTGTGGTCAGGCACGAGCCGTCGAGGTCCGTCGTCATCGTCGATGTGGCCGTGCCCTTCGAGAACACTCTCGCGGGTGTAGAGGAGGCGAGAGTGCTCAAGATCGCCAAGTATCGGCCTTTGGCCGATAGCTTGCAGCGGCGCGGCTACAAAGTCGTTGTCGACGCGTTCGTCGTGGGCGCACTGGGCGCCTGGGACCCGGGGAACGAGTTCGTCCTCGATCTCCTCCGAATTTCACCGCGATATGCCTCACTTATGAGAAAGTTAATGGTAGCAGAAACAATCGGTTGGTCGCGCGACATTTATGTAGAACATGTGTCTGGAGTGCGGCAATACTCAGTGTCCAGTGAAAGGAACAGAATAGGCAACGGGAATGGTAACAATAATGACGCGAGTAATATCGACTAAAACAATATTAGGTGTAAACAGAATGCGAGGCCCTACATAGAATTGACTATTGGACTACAAGGATTGGACAAACCCATGCATCTCCTCTTCGTGGAAATAGTGAGATCTTTCTATGCATTTATATATATACTTATCTTTGTTGGATATATGTCTATTTATTTTACAATTTATGTTAATGATATAGGTGTTACGTATGACTGGAAATATCTAATATTTGATCTCACTGTATTATAATGGAAATGTTATTGAAATGAGTTTGCTGTTTCCCCTAGGTTTTTTTGTATTTTTATTATATTGGAAATCCGAAGCTGCGAAAGGAAAGACCCAAGAGGGCTAAAGCCTTATACAAATTGTGAACGCGCCTGGAACAAGACTTGGAACTGATACAGGCAAGAACTGAATGCAACATATAATTAAAGTTGTATCTAGGAAAGATCCGGATACAGGGGTGATTGTAACTTAATATATTAGATGAGAAAATGATGTAAAAATGATGTATCACCCCGCAGCTTCGGCTGTGGGGAAACATTAACTGAAAAATAAAAATTCGTCCTCGATCTCCTCCGAATTTCCCCACGATATGCCTCACTCATGAGAAAATTGATGCTAGCAGAGACAATCGGTTGGTCCCGAGACATATACGTAGAACACGTTTCGAGAACACCCTTGCGGCGGTGGAGGAGGCAAGGGTGCGCAAGATCGACAAGTATCGGCCTCTGGCTGATAGCTTGCAGCGGCGCGACTACAGAGTTGTTGTCGACGCGTTCGTCGTTGGGGCACTGGGCGCCTGGGACCCGGGGAGCGAGTTCGTCCTCGATCTCCTCCGCATTTCACCCAAATACGCTTCGCTAATGCGCAAGCTTATGGTCGCGGAAACAATTAAATGGTCAAGGGATATTTATGTAGAACACGTGTCGGGTATTCGGCAATACACAATACAAAATGAGAACGGAGAAAACAATATTAGGAATAATAGAGATCTAGAAAACAGTTAAAGGAATAATTAGAAACCTCATAGTGAAACAAAATAATAATTGACTATTTAAAGTGCAATATCGACCTTGACTGGTAATCAATATTGGATCGGTTCTTATATAACGCGGAAGTATTATAAACGGAAGAATGCGAGGCCCAGCGATTCCTACGCTATTCTTACACCATTATAATGAAGTAAATGTTACAGTCCTATACTCTATTGTACTCTATCACATTTTATTCTATGTTATCTCACTTGAATCAATTGAATGGAAGCCCCAACCTCCTCCTCGTGCAACCGCGAAGAGAGAAATATATTCAAACATTACTATTGTAGTAATATGGTATTGTTTCCCCACTAGGGTTTTTTGTATTTTTATTTATATTACTATGAATGAGCGAAGCTGCGGAAGAGAGGGTCCAAGAGGATCATAGCTCTTGATCTATATCTGACGCGCCTGACTGCGAAGAAAAGGAAAATGCAGGAAGGCAAGTAGTAAAGCTAACGTAATTATGCATGCAAGAGAAAACTGAAGATGCGGGTGATATCTATTAATATTGTTAATGATGATGTTGAATTATATATATGTATCACCCTGCAGCTTCGGCTGTGGGGAAACATGTTCTGCGGAGACCATTGGATGGTCCCGGGATATCTATGTTGAACATGTCTCGGGAATTCGACAGTACTCAACTTCTAACACGGACCGACTAAACAGTGCATATAATAACGATGAAAACGCTGAGAGAAATAATAACATAAATGATAACGTGAGTCAGAACAACGAGTAGACAAATAAAGCAACATAGATCCATACATCTTAATCTATTGACAATTCTTTTTCTAAAAGATTCTAAGGAAGGTGAGGCTCAGCATAGTCAACACTACCGGACAGTAACTGCATCTCCTCCTCAACATTGCGCGGAGATTAATATTATCACATATCTGTGGTCTATTGTCTGTGATTTATCTCCAATAGAGATTCATGTAACTAATGTACAAATGTTTCCCCTGTAGGATTTTTTGTATTTTTATTTAATTCATAACTGACCGAAGCTGTAGAAGGTCCAGCCCAAGAGGGTACTGGCCTTAGATGAAGACAACGTCTAAAATAACTAGATGAGAAGATTCAGAAGAAACTGTGTGTACGAGTTAAATTTAAGTATGCGACAAATGTTAAATGCTTAATGTATTATAAGTTTAAAAGAAATATGTATATGTTGAAACTTTAAAATGTACCACCCTGCAGCTTCGGCTGTGGGGAAACATTCATTGTTAAATAAACTTCAATTTATCTGTTCTTATCAGCTTAATATCTGATACACTCCCCATCGGGGAGTCAGAATATTAATCTTATTTTTGCAATCGGTCGGACTCCGGGGCTTGCTCCGACTCCGACGCGGGTCGTACCTGCCTTGCAGTGCCGCAGGACGCGGCCCACATAATCTACTTGCAAAAATATTCTGGCTCCTCTAGTCATAGTGTTGCGTTCAAAGTTTTATCGCGTCCGCGTTCGCGTTGGTTCGTCCACGTGCGGCACGGCTGTGCGACTCGCGAAGTGCCTTGGCGGAGGGACTGCGACAGACTGGCGGTGAGTGACTGGTTCTGGCGGTGGAGGGCAGTAGTGTAGCGTCTGTAGAGTGGTGCCCCTGGAGGCGCTAAGTAGAACTTAGAGTTTGCAGGTGGACGTTTCGATTTTCGAAACAAGCGCCGCGAACCGCCTTCAGCGGTCGCGGTATTGCTCGCGGAGTAGGTGTTTACCTATTGTTTGTCCCTGCTATCGGTGCGAACGTTAGTTCAAATCGATAGCAGCTCACCTTCCCCTGTCCCCCAGTCACTGTTTTTGCNNNTGTGGTAATTTCGTGGTTTTCATCGCGAAATTGCCGCACGGAACGATTCGCACGGTCGTCCGTACATCGTCCGTTGCGTTTCTATTTTAGTTTTTGACTCTAGTTTAATAATTAGGTTAATTCTAGTCATTAGTTTGTAAGTTATTTATCTAGTCATTAATTTTAAGATACCTAATTATTAAACTAGTAGTATAGTGTAACACTTGACTCGCGTAAGCGTATTAGAACATTTATATACTTATTAATTTATTTATTTGCTTAGTTTGTAGGGGAGTTTATTTATTTATTTATTTATTTATTTATTCAGAATTAGTGTTAACATCAGGATGACGAACCCCCGGCTGGACTGTGTATTAGAAAATAATGAGGTTCTAGTTCCTTACCCCTTCCCAGAAATTTTCAAGTGTCCGTTTTGTTATAGGGAAGGGGCCGCATTACAGAAGGGGGCGGGCGCGTACCAGAGGCACGAGGATTTGGGGAAGCACCTCCGCCTACGACACCAAGGCGTGACCCGTCGGTTCGTATGTAGCAGGTGTTCTTTCACTGATGATAGTGCATACGCTATCAAGAAGGTGAAAGCGCATTATGCGAACGCGCACCCGGGCAGTGCATCTCCTTGTGCCTCTGGGGCGCGCCCGTCACCGATCGCGGGTAGTAGTAAGAGTAAAGGAAAAGAAAAAGAAAAAGAGAAGGAAAGAGAAAAGGAAAACGAAAAGGAATTAGATGAAAGTATTAGCATTAATATTAGTAATAATGAAAATAGAAATCCAGCCGGGGGGGATATCACCGAGTCGCGATCACTTAGAATTAATGAAAATAGAAATCCAGCCGGGGGGGATATCACCGAGTCGCGATCATCTAGAATTGACGAGGCAATTGCCGAAACGACGAGGGAGGCCCCCTCCCCGCTTACCGCAGGACAAACAACGATTCAAACGACCACCACGTCACGCCGTACCACCACGACGACAGCGACGAGCGCCCGGAGTACCGTGGCTGCCGGGAAGAAACCGGTAAAGAAGAGCGCTACGACAAGGTCGGCAACGGTGAAGTCGGTAACGGGGAAAACTAATTTACTGACGAGCTGGGCTGTCGGTAATACGGGGAAGACGACGACGACGGCAGCGACATCGAGGCGCAGCGGAACGCCGTCCAGTCCGATAGATGGACGACCCTCGGCAGCGGCGAGCCCCGTAACACCGTCGACCACAACACCAAAGGAAGCAGCTGGCAGGACCAGGGGCACGTCGACGGTGGCCGGCGCCGCAAGCGGCGGGTCAGTGTCAATGGGTGGTTCAAAGGGGAGTGGAAGATCATCCCTCACTCCCCCCACAGTAGCCAAAAAGAAGAGCCCGGTGAAAACACGGCGGAGCACCCGGGCCTCCACCGAACCACCTCAACCTGACCCGCCCCAACGAACCATGGCAGCGAGGAGGGTAACGCCGGCTGTCACGTACGCAGAGGTCACGAAAGGGCAAGTGGCCGCCACCACCACTACGGCGACACGGAGAATGACACGGGCGACGTCTCTCCCGCCCGTGTCGGAAGAAAAGGAGAAAGGGGGTGCATCCACACCACCAGCGCCCCCCACCCTGTCGATGACGACCACATGCACCTTTGCGACAGCCGGGACCCTCACACTGACGACGACATCGGTGTGTAGCAGGCCGGTGGCCGCAATTGCCGTCACCACGAAGCGCGGAGGGGGAGGAAAGACATCTCCGAGGGGACCGAAGGAGAAAGTGGACGTTTCGTTTCTGGAGTCTGCACCGGTCACAAGATCGAGGGCTGCCAGAGCCGCCACGGAGCCCCCTCGGACCCCCCCCAGGACCAGGCGCGGGGTGAAAGGCGGCTCACCCCCAGAAGAAGTGACGGCAAGGGAAGAGGCCACCCCACGAACGGAACAAGAGCGCCCCGTAACAAGGAGGAGTGCCCGGGCAAGAACATTACCGCCCGGGCTGGAGCAAGAAGTCAGGAGCCCCCCACTGACCAACCGAGGGGAGGAAGAAGGGGACGCCAACACCATCCAAGCGTCCCCTGTAATGGGGCGCTCAAGGAGAATGGGAATTCTGCCTGCAATTGCCGAGTCGTCGCCAGTGGTAATCGCGGCGCCGGCGCAGGAGAAGGAGGAAGAGGAGGAGAAGAAGAAGGAAGAGGAGGAAGTACGGGGCTTCACGCCGCTGACCACGAGGCGAATGGCTGGACGGCAGGAAGCCACCGTGGAGGGACAGACGACCCCGTTACCGAGGACGCCGGAAAGGCAGCCACGGATTGAAGCGAGAGGACCACCAGGAGAAGAGGATTTGATCCGGGCACCACGCGTGAGTGGGGTCAGGACAAAGGGACGGGGCCTCCCGAAAATAATCAGGGACGTAACCGATAGGGGAACAAGCCCTATCGGTTTTAATAATAATTGTTCATGTACATGTGATTGTCTTAGGTTAAGAGAAGCCGCCAACAGTGCGACTAATTCCCCCGGGTCACACCGGGGCTCTGTTTTTAGAAACGACAATGAGAATGGGCAGAACAGGACGGGCCGAGGGGGTGCCAATAACAACGGAAGAAGANNNNCCACGCAAACAGAGAAGGAGCGCCCCGAGACAAGGAGGAGCGCCCGGGCGATGACATTACCGCCTGGGCTGGAGAACAAGAAGAGGAGTAGCCCCCCGCCGACCAACAGGAGGGGAGAGGAAGGGGACGCCAACTCCAGCCAGGCGTCCCCTGGAATGGGGCGCTCAAGAAAGAGAGAGATATTGCCTGTAATTGCCGAGTCGTCGCCAGTAGTCATCGCGGCGCCGGAACAGGAGAAGGAGGTTAAGGAGGAGATGGAGAAGAGGAAAGAGGAGGAATCGCGGGACTTCACGCCGCTGTCCACGAGGCGAATGGCTGGGCGGCAGGAAGCCACCGTGGAGGGACTGACGACCCCGTTACCAAGGACACCGGAGAGGCAGCCACGGATTGAAGAACGAGGACCAGGGGGAGAAGAGGAGTTGATCCGGGCACCACGCGTGAGTGGAATTAGGACAAAGGGGCGGGGCCTCCCAAAAATAATAAGGGACGTAACTGATCGGGGAACTAGCCCGATCAGTTTTAATAATAATTGTAATTGTTGTTGTGTTTGTCCTAGATTAAGTAATGCCGCCAACAGCGCGACTAATTCCCCCGGGTCAAACCGGGGCTCTGTTTTTAGATCGATAGAGGATGGGCAGAACAGGAGGGGCCGAGGGGATGCCAACAATAACACGCGTAGACCTGCGTCAAGAGTGGACGACTTCGAATTCCCCAGAAGGGCAGTCGACCCAGCCCTACAAGGCAATAGGAGACAACCCCTCAACGTCCAGGCCCGAAGACCGTCGGGGGCGCGCGGGTGGGGGTCAGTTACCCCTGCGTCCTCTGATGAGCGCCGCGGGAGGAGGATTGGGCGCAGTCCGGTCCGGCGAGCACGGCTCCCCGAGGTCGAGTGCCCCGACAGGCAGAGCGTCGAGCGCGCGCCTGGTGCCGAACGACCCGGCTTGCTTCAGCGAAGCAGTCGGGAAGCGATAGGCGCCGAGCGGTCAGTTCTCGTCGAGCTGTCTGAAGGGGTTTCCGATGCTCAGGGGCTGGAGTCTTTCGCTGCGAAAGTGGCGGAATTCTTCAAAAAGCATGGAGCCGTGTCAACCGGTCGGGCTGCAAATCCAGCTGGTCTCGCCCTTTGAGATCACCGAGGTACGTCGTCGACTTGGGAGGATGAAGAACTCATCCCCTGGGCCTGACGGCGTTACCTACGGTGACCTCAAGAGGGTTGACCCGGATGCGCAGCTACTCACGGCGCTTTTTAACACCTGCCTCAAAATGGAGCGTATTCCTGACTGTTGGAAGGAGTCAAACACCGTTCTTGTATACAAGAAAGGTGACCGGAATGACCTGGCGAACTGGCGCCCGCTCGCGATGGGTGACACTACGCCGAAACTCTTCGCTGCTGTCATGGCCGACCGCCTAACTTCCTGGGCCGTTATGAACAAACGGCTCTCTGAATCCCAGAAGGGCTTCCTGCCGCACGAAGGTTGTCTTGGGCACAACTTCGTGTTGCAGGCAAGCCTTGAAGACGCTCAGCGGAGAAAACAGGAGTTGTTGGTGGCGTGGCTGGACCTCTTGAACGCGTTCGGATCGGTCCCCCACTCCGCCATCACTGGTTTGCTGGCCAACGCTGGCGTTCCAACGGCGGTAGTCAATATCGTCAACAGCCTATATACAGACTGTTCGACGAGGGTCAGGACGGGTGAGGGGTTTACGGAGAGAATCCCCATAAGATCTGGGATCAAGCAGGGGTGCCCCCTCAGCCCTCTCCTGTTCAATATCACAATAGAGATGTTCAAGATCGATCCGTGGAATCGGGCCACGGCCACAATATCGCCGGGAAAAAGATAACAACTTCGGCGTACGCGGATGATGTCGCGCTGTTAGCGGCGATTGAGGAGGAGATGCGGGAGCTTCCAAATATAATCTACGACATAGCAAGAAGATTGGGCCTCGCATTCAACGCCAAGAAATGCGCGACACTCCATAACAAAGGGAAAGAGGAGGTGATAGACACGAGGTTCGAGATCGGGGGCAAACTTTTTTTTTTTGAGTTAGGAAGACAGAAATCCAATAATGGTCATCTGGGAAGATAGCCCAGATAGAGTAGGACTCTCGCTTCCGGCCCCCCTGGAAGATGGACGGTTTCTACGCACACCCACTAAAACTGTGCTACGCGATATTTCGCGGCTAGCTCGCTAGTTGCCCGCGAATTCTCGAAACGGCCCTTCCGACCTAACCCGCGACCACGACCGTCGCGGCGCCTCCGCGGATTCGCGGACGAGCAGCACTTCGGCGCCCAATTCGAATCCGTCCAATACCGCTTTGATTTATTTCTTAATTGGGCGCCAGACGCTTTTCAGCGTCGCGATAAGGAACTTTAACGCGAAACGTGACTCTACAGTGGAAAGATAGTTCAATCGCTAAGTCAATCCCGGAAAACGCGAAAGACTCGAATCGGCGGAGGAACGGCTCGGTAGCTCAGTATCCGTACGAAATGGTAGAGTGGCGGGATTCTTTAAGGGTAAAGGAGCCAGACGCGGAGGCGGACGAGAGTAATTGATTCGGGACAATTCGCGAGAAACCTCAATCGGCACCTCCGCGGATTCGCAGAGGAGTAGCACTTCGGCGCCCGATTCGAATCCGTTCGATACCGCTTTGATTTGTTATTTGATTGGGCGCCAGACGCGTTTCCGCGTCGCGATAAGGAACTTTAACGCAAGAGACTCGAACCGGCGGCGGAACGGCTCGGTAGCTCAGTATCCGTGCGCGATGGTAGAGTGGCGTGATTCTTACAGCGTAAAGAGGCTAGACGCGGAGGCGGATTTGAGGAAATATCCCGGGATAATTCGTAAGAGACCTCGACTCAGCAGTATTCGTTAAAAGCAGCGCTGTTTATTTAAATCTAATTAATCTAGGTGATGAACAGTGTGATCCCGTACCGTGTGACGTGGTATTTTATACCCGTCACAGGGATCCTCCTCGGGAGACCGGACAGTCATTGCATTAAGGGCAAATACCGTCTAGAGAGAGAACGAAGCGCATATAATATCGTACGATCGGAATCTGTCGCCGCTTTATTTTGTATATACCATCGGATAACGACGTCATCATCCAGCGAAGGAACACCGTACGTCGAGGGAACGTACCGCTACCCTGCCGCCACCCCGCTCGGACCCAGTAATAGGCCAAGAGAGGCAGCGGAGTAAGGGGACGAAGATCGGCGAGAGAGCGACGTACGCCTAAGGAAGGTTCCGCTACCCTGCCGCTTCCCCGCTAAGGACCTGCGATAGAGGAAGAGAGGTCGCGGAGCAAGAGGAGATCCTGCCGAAGATGCCTTCGCGAGAAGACGGAAACTTCGGCCTAGGGTGGGGGCGATCACGAGGTGTCCGAATACCGGCAAAGGGGCACGCGGTTTAGCATTCTGTATTCGGCATTTGCCCTTTCGGGAACGCGACATTAGTATCTCGTTTTGTTCCGCTTTTCGAAGTTGTATCGCCGCTGCGGCCCGAGGACCCTGTGCCTTGTCGGACATCTCGGTAAGCCCCTCACCTTATATCGTTGTAAAGAATCCGAAATCGAGAATAACGTACCGTGGGTTTTCGATCAGCGAGTGTACCAGTCACCAGCCGATTCTGCAAAATGTGGCCGGGGTGTCGGCATTGAGCGTTAGTTAGTAATTAGGTTAGGTAATTGCGGGGAAATTTAGAAGTATCGTGAGATAGGAAGATCGCTTCTCGATCTAGCTATAAGCCACACCCGGCAGGTCACTGAAACGGACCGGGGGATTGGTATCGCGGTAGCCACGATTTAGTTCTAGTCTCGTGAAAGCGTTGCAAAATTTTGTGCCCACCCACGTCTCGATTTCGAATTCTCATTTACGCGGGAGCAGATCGGAAAGTGCATGTTTTGTCGTATCGGACATTTCGTAGTTTGTCGCGCTAGTTCTCGCCTTCTCTCTCTAGACGGTCGTCGATACAGAATCATTTCGTGCGTAGAATAAGTCGCGTCGCGTTAGTTAATTGCGTTAATTTTCGGGCGTCTAGAATATTTGCGTTTCGTCGCGTTATGTCGCGTTAGGTTAATGACATCGCGTTTCGTTAGCTATTAGAATTGCGTAGAGATAATTGCGCCGCGTATCATTCCGGAAATCGATGACTACATCACGCTTAGGAATTGGCATTAGATTCCCGATCACGGGATTAGAATCACGGAATTTTCGGACAGCGGTCAGTCGCTAAGCAACAATGAGCGAACTGGTTGTCGGTACGGGATCATACTGTTCATCGCCTAGATTAATTAGAATTAAATAAACAGCGCTGCTTTTACTAAATACTGCTGAGTCGAGGTCTCTTACGAATTATCCCGGAATATTCTATCAAATCCGCCTCCGCGTCTAGCCTCCTTACCCTGTAAGAATCACGCCACTCTACCATCGCGTACGGATACTGAGCTGCCGAGCCGTTCCGCCGCCGATTCGAGTCACTCGCGTTGAAGTTCCTTATCGCGACGCGGAAACGCGTCTGGCGCCCAATCAAATAACAAATCAAAGCGGTATCGAACGGATTCGAATCGGGCGCCGAAGTGCTACTCGTTCGCGAATCCGCGGAGGCGCCGCGACGGTCGTGGTCGCGGGGTAGGTCCGAAGGGCCGTTTCGAGAATTCGCTGGCGAGGCGGGGTTCGCGGGCAACTACCGAGCTAGCCGCGAAATACCGCGTAGCAAACCAGAACTGCAAACTTAATTATAGATGGTGAAAAAGATGACACAGGACAACTACCTCTCGAAGAATTAATAATACATTGGAAATCTATTTTTGAAAAATATAAGGATAATATTCAGATAAACGATACGCAACCTAGTAATAGGACACATGACGACATATTGAAAGAGATTACGATAGAGGAAGTCATTAAATTTAAACCAAAGCTTGATACAGCGAAAGATGCAGATGGACTTCAAGCTAAAATTTGGATGAATAGAGTACCTAATAGGATAAAAGCAATTGTAATGAATATAATTTTATTTTCTGCGAAAATTCCATCTGAGTGGGCAAGAGCAAGAACTATATTAATTCCAAAAGGAAATGACAACCTAAATCCAGCTAATTATCGGTCGTTATCGGTATCGTCAGTTATCATGAGACATTATCACAAGATTCTTGCTAATAGATTATATATTCCCTTAAAACCTGAAAATAGACAGAGAGGAATAATAAATTTGTTATCATGCGTGGAATAATAAAATAATAAAAAACAACTCTATATGGCATTCTTAGACATCAGAAAAGCATTTGATTCTGTATCGCACAAATCGATATTTTACACACTAAAACAAAAAGGTTTACCAAATAAAATTTTAGAATATATTGAACATGTGTACGAAAAAGCCGAATTATATATTGAGAAGGATAATCAAAAATCCGAAATCATTCATCCGCGATAAGGAGTCAGGCAGGGAGACCCACAATCATTCCTCATTTTTAATATAGTAATGGACGACATTTTAAAATCTATTCCTAATTCAATCGGCGTTCAAATACTGGAATCTGTTATAAATGCGTCAGCCTTTGCTGATGACCTCGTCCTCATTGCGAGTATTAAGGAAGGTCTACAATCAGCTATTGACCAAGTTGTGAATGAAATGCATAAACATGGCCTTGAGATAGTTTCAGAGAAGTGCAAATGCCTTTCACTAATTCCTTCAGGAAAAAACAAAAAGACTAAAGTTATCGAAACAAGAATGTTCAAAATTAATGACTCACCTTTAACACAAGTTAGAATTATTGATACATGGGAAGATCTTGGGATCACGTACTCGCCTAGGGGATTGATCAAACAGAATATTTCCCTGGAAAAATATTTAAATAGAATTACTAAAGCACCATTGAAACCTCAGCAAAGGATGACAATACTTAGAACTTACCTGCTACCGGGACTTCTTCATCAGCTTGTCCTAGGAAGAGTCAACTACGTTACCCTGAAAAGAATAGATAGGTTGATAAGAAAATATGTAAGAAAATGGTTACATCTTCCGCACGATGTTCCTATTGCTTACTTTCATGCGCGTGTTAAAGATGGGGGCTTAGGAATAATGTCACTATTTACGAAAATACCTAACTTAGTTGTAAGAAGAATTGATGCGCTGAAAAATTCACCATGGCCATTTATGCGGAAACTAGTTAATACTGAAACAATAAAAAAATCATACAATTGGGCTAAAATACATGCTAACGAGGACACCAAATGGAATTCTAATTTATATAAACAAACTGATGGCTACGAATTGAGAGAATCAGCATACGTACAATCGTCTCACGGCTGGGTAATCGATGAAAGAGTCACGATTCCAGCTAGCGATTGGATCAAGTACCATGCTGTTAGAATAAATGCACTTCCATCCTTAATGAGAACGAGGAGAGGCAATCGCAGGAACACGCAAAGCACTCAATGTAGAGCGGGATGTTATGCACAGGAAACAACAGCACAAATAATACAAGAGTGCCACAGAACCCAAGGGGGAAGTATAATGAGGCACGACAACATTGTCAATAAATTAGTAGAAAATTTTAAAAACAGAGGTTTCCAAGTAATAAAAGAACCAAAGATACCAACAAGAGATGGGATAAGAAAACCAGATATTATAATAAAAAAGATAGCTGTGCAACAATAATCGATGTATATGTTATGTCAGGTTACAGAAATTTAAACGTAGCTCACGAAAAGCAAAAGAAATACTATCAAGATAATAGAGATTTAATCAATTATTTAACTAATACGCTAAATATAAATAGGAATTGTGACGTATACGTCACGAACCGTCAGCCGCGCCCCCCACCAGGCGTGCTCCGTCAGCCGCGGGTCGTCGACCGCGCATCGTCAGCCGCGCACCGCGAGGTGGGGACCCCCCACCGACACCCGATACACTTAATCACCGATCGATCGTGTGATTGATGAGTTGGATCGGGGCTTCGGCCCCGACAGGACCTCTCCGGAGGTCCGCTCCAGGCAAATTCGGTTTCCCCAGTCTGCGGACAAGGCTCGGGCTGGGAAAGATGGAGGTCGGCGCCGGTGCAGAGGCAAGGCCACGCACCGGGGCTGGCCACACCAACCCTCGGCACCTCCACCGGCCATGGAACCAGCGGCAAGGCCTAGCTCCGTAGGAGTGGAGGACGCGAGTCAACGGTCCACCGGCTTCTCTACCGTTTGCGGCCAGGCCCGGGGTAGGTAAGTCGGGGTGGACACCGTGTCGGAGGCCAGGCCACGGCGCGGAGTCTGCCGGACCGCCGGGAACCTAACTCCAGGAACACAATCTCAGTTTTAATAAGAGCAAGGCAAGGCCAGAAGTGGCCACTTACCCTGTGTTCTTTACTTTCCTCCCCTCCTCCTCTTCTCGATCGCGCACCGGCCGTAGTATAAGTACCGCGAAACCTGTGAATGCGTTCCTCCGCCCGAAACGCGAACACCGCGACGTGTTCCTCCGTCCGAACCGCGAGCGCGTTCCTCCGACCGACCCGCGAACGCCGCGATGGACTTAGAGATAAGATAGATTGTAAGAATAGGTAGGCATAGTATATAAGTGCGTAGTATGTAAGCGTAGTATGTAAGACTATACACTGCTGGTCAAAATTAACGCACCACATTCTTTAGCCGTTTCTTTCTTTACGTTCTGTTGGAGGTAGACGTCACGATCCGGCAACCGCGCCCCGGCAACCGCGCTCCGTCAGCCGCGCTCCGTCAGCCGCGGGTCGTCGACCGCGCACCGTCAGCCGCGCACCGCGAGGTGGGGACCCCCCACCGAGACCCGAGACACTTAATCACCGATCGATCGCGTGATCGATGAGTTGGCTCGGGGCGTCAGCCCCGACAGGACCTCTTCGGAGGTCCGCTCCAGGCAAATTCGGCTTCCCCGGTCTGCGGACAAGGCTCGGACTGGGAAAGCTGGAGGTCGGCACCGGTGCGAAGGCAAGGCCACGCACCGGAGCTGGCCACGCCAACCCTCGGCGCCTCCACCGGCCGTGGAGCAACCGGCAAGGCCCAGCTCAATAGGAGTGGAGGACGCGAGACAACGGTCTACCGACTTCTCTACCGGTTGCGGCCAGGCCCGGGGTAGGTAAGTCGGGGTGGACACCGTGTCGGAGGCCAGGCCACGGCGCGGAGTCTGCCGGACCGCCGGGAACTGCACCAACCCCTTGGTCGCTACACGCTGTCAAAGAACCACCCCTTGCTGTTTTTTCATTTTTTTCACAGTTAAAAGTTAATTTTGGACCTGCAGTTCACGGAAAAACTTGTTTCCGTGCAAACGGTATCGTTCCTGTCGATGGTTTGGGCCTGGTGTGAAACCAACCCCCGCTGGCAAGGCAAGGCCAGAAGTGGCCACTTACCCTGTGTTCTTTACTTTCCTCCCCTCCTCCTCTTCTCGATCGCGCACCGGCCGTAGTATAAGTACCGCGAAACCTGTGAATGCGTTCCTCCGCCCGAAACGCGAACACCGCGACGTGTTCCTCCGTCCGAACCGCGAGCGCGTTCCTCCGACCGACCCGCGAACGCCGCGATGGACTTAGAGATAAGATAGATTGTAAGAATAGGTAGGCATAGTATATAAGTGCATAGTATGTAAGCGTAGTATGTAAGACTATACACTGCTGGTCAAAATTAACGCACCACATTCTTTAGCCGTTTCTTTCTTTACGTTCTGTTGGAGGTAGGACTTTGACATTTTGAGGATAGTTGGGCCCATGGGTTATCTCAATGCTCCAGGAGTGCCATTGTTGCCTGCCGCCCCTTGCGGTATCGGTGACCCCTTGAATGCTAGGGGGTCGGAAAACCGAAAAAAAAGGCTCTAAATTCGACAGAAAAAAAGAAAAAATCCGAAATTTTTTTACAGAATGAGATTCTTTAGGTTGCAGCCTTTCCGAAAATGCCCTGCTCAACCGCCTGCAACACCCCCAACCCCCTCCCTAATTTTCCGCCCCTCCCAAAGTGGCGGTTTTTTCGATTTTGCTCAAACTTTTACCGAAGCTTCCTCTCGACCCCAGTTATACCTGGTAAAAGATTGGTCGCGTTTGCACCAACCCCTTGGTCGCTACACGCTGTCAAAGAACCACCCCTTGCTGTTTTTTCATTTTTTTCACAGTTAAAAGTTAATTTTGGACCTGCAGTTCACGGAAAAACTTATTTCCGTGCCAACGGTATCGTTCCTTTCGATGGTTTGGGCCTGGTGTGAAACTAGCCCCCGCTGATGGGGGTTCCTACTTCCAACCCTCTCAATCCACCCCCGGGGGTGGGCGGGTAAATTGGGTCCATGCGATCGATTGAGGGATCATTGGAGCATTTCTTCATAGTATGTAAGCGTAGTATGTAAGACTATACACTGCTGGTCAAAATTAACGCACCACATTCTTTAGCCGTTTCTTTCTTTACGTTC
>NW_003797154.1:1616939-1648603 GCF_000220905.1 Megachile rotundata | reverse complement strand
TTTGTAAAACGTAAAAATTCGAAGACACTCGGTCATCAAGTAGGTTGCAAAAACTCTAACCCGAAGTCAAATTCATTTTTCCATCGTGAACATACGGTGAAAATTATGGTAAAACTTCAAATTGAGATGTGTCAGAAATTCGAGTAAAATTGATCACTAAAGTTTGAATGCGTCACAGGCTCAAGTTCTAATGCGTCACTGATGGTGTCTCCGACCATAAACAGTTTCCACCGTAAACCTACTATAAAACTTGCGATAAAACCTTGAAATCTGTAAAATCCAGAACCTAGACACAACTCAAATATTTCGAACGTCTATATAACTTACAAATAGCTTGTAATTTAAGATAATTCAACATTCTGAACACAGAGTCCACAATCTGAAGTTCCTCGGTAGAAATCAAGCTTAAAACCAAATTATCAACATCAAGTTATAAAATTGATTCCACTGAACCTACTGAAGGCAGACTATAATTTCAGATTCGAAATGGAAGGTTTCGAAATCATCGCAATTACAAATTAATTCAAAACGCCGAACCTTGAATCCACAACCCGAACTTCTAAGGCAAACAGTGTGCAACTGAAAACCAAAGTTGTGGTTATCGTTTAGAAACCTAGGTCTTAAAGTTGAGAGCAAACAACGTAAACTTTGAAGATCATCAACTAAAAGTCTAGAATTTACATAGAAAATAACATCTCGCGAAACTTGATCTTTCAAAGTCCACAATCTGGTAAAGTTAGATGTCTTGATATTAAATTTTTGGCTTCTTTGAGAGGATTTTATGTGCTGCGGTAATTAAGCGACGTGTCAGGATTTATTCACATGGTGCTATAGTTATGCAACGATGAAAAATCAATTTTCATGTTATATTTTCTTATATAATAAAATAATATCAACAAATTTTTACTGAAGTTCATTGTTCACTATACCCTTCAATTTCATATGGATGATTTTTATGTATTGTTATATCAAAGTCAGAATCTACTAAAAATATAGGTGGTGCTATAGTTCTGCACCGCAGTGTATAAGTGGATTCCCAACCTCGTATAATTTGATACTCATTTTGATCAAGTTAGGTACCCTGTAACATTACTTGACTTTCTCAGTTTTAAAAACAGAGGAATATTGTATAGTAACACGATACACATTTCGGTGATAAATTACAATCGGCAAATCTTATAATCATCAGAAACAAACGGTAGTCAAATCGTTACGCAAAGATGAATACATGTCCGTCACAACGTCAGCAGTAAGTGACAAACGACCGTGAAATC
The DNA here is from genome assembly GCF_000220905.1 of Megachile rotundata. Taxonomy (NCBI): domain Eukaryota; kingdom Metazoa; phylum Arthropoda; class Insecta; order Hymenoptera; family Megachilidae; genus Megachile; species Megachile rotundata. The sequence continues at coordinate 1,647,329 of NW_003797154.1, read as the reverse complement.
ATTAGATTCTAACAGGTGAACATAAGTGGATCTAAGAAATGAATTTGACTTCGGGCTAGAGTTTTTGCAACGTACTTGATGACCGAGTGTCTTCGAATTTTTACGTATTACAAAAGCTCGGCTTTGTGACATGGCTGAGGAAAACAGTTTCTTTTCTATAGGTTTAGGTAAAATTCGGGTGGAGATGAAAATGCAGGTGATGTATGAAGTGGGTCCCCAGTGACCTAAGCAAGTAAAACGCAATACCTCGACAGGAATAGAAAACTGCAAACACTCTACTGCTAAAGTTAAGTTCATAGATGTCCAGCAATAAAAATCACTAGACTCCTTGGGCCTTACCGCCGTGGGTGAAGAATTGATTCAAAACTACAAACGAAGGCACGAAAATCGCTAGAAACTTGTCTAACCCTCTCGTAATGTGCATTCCACGACCTAACAGAGGAGGTAAACGGTGATTTGTCACGAGACACGTATGACTCGCGATAAGAGTTTGATAACGAGCGACGAACAAACGGAAAAGAATGATTTGTACGCAGAAGGGCTGGCTCTGAAAGCGTGCTCGCATTTGTGGCACAAAGAGTGGCTGCGGTATTAGACACTTTTAAAAAGCGTCGGCATCAAGAATAATAAAACACCTTATAGTGCAAAATTAACCTCTTAGGCACAGCTGAACTCTGTTACCTTTCTGTACAACAACGTTCGATGCGTATTACGCGTAAATACTTCAAAGTATGTTGAAGTTAACCATAATATGCGACCGATTTTAATTTTAAAATAAATGATAGAAGTACACGAGAAACGAACGCAAACGAGTTATTTTCTATGTGGATTTTCGCGTTCAGTCAACGAGCAGAACAACTGTGTTTACGAAAGTAGGTCATGTTTGTGAACACAGGTCTTGTGACATGTTAAACATTAACAACATGAGATACCCATTAAGCTCAGTAAAAGCTGCACGCCGGGGAGGAGTTCTACGACACACTGATTCACTGCGCTCGCTAGATCTAACGGCATTTGACTAACGTCTCTTTAGATATCATTGAAAAATGAAGTTTTATTGAAAATCAATAGCGATCGTTTAAGGTATGCAGGAAACGGTGTTGGTACGCATTGCGGGAAATACGGAAATGTATGGAGAGATATATTGGGGGGATGAGGAGTTTTATGGGAGTTTGGGAAAGTTGGGGGTGTTCTGGTGAAGCGAACATTTGGAAATTTGGGATTTTGTGTAGTTGGAAGATTGAGAAATTGGGAATTTTGAGAGGTTGGAAGATTGAGAAATTTGGAAATTTGAGAGGTTGGAAACTTGAGGAATTTGGAAATTTGAGAGGTTGAAAAATTGAGGAGTTTGGAATTTTGAGAGGTTGGAAGATTGAGAAATTTGGAAATTTGAGAGGTTGGAAAATTGAGGAATTTAGAAATTTGAGAGATTGAAAAATTGAGGAATTTGGAATTTTGAGAGGTTGGAAGATTGAGAAATTTGGAAATTTAGGAGGTTGGAAAATTAACTAATTTGGAAATTTGAGAGGTAGAAAAATTGAGGAGTTTGGAATTTTGAGAGGTTGAAAAATTGAGGAGTTTGGAATTTTGAAAATTTGAAAAATTGAAGAATTTGGAAATTTTTACAGCTTGGAAAAATTAAAAAATTTCATAATTCAGAAATATAAAGAATTTATATAACTGGAGTACTTTAAAAATCCGCATTTTTATAAATAGTAATTTAAATTTATAAATACCGATTTTATTACGAAACAAAATTGTATTACGACCTGAAATGTTAAATAAAATAACGCATTTATTTCCATGGTTACGTAACCGTAAAATTGACAACAAAAATTTTGTCCACGAGAAGGATATTGTTTTTCTCATGTAAATGAAATTGCATTTATAAATATTTGTACGTGTCTGGCATTTGGAATGAAATTTTCCATGTTGGATAAAAAAGAAAACAGAAAATGCTTGTATTACATGAATATTCATCAAACAAAACACATGTAATTTCAACGGCCATTGTTTTCATGTTACTTAACTTTAAAATGTCTACATGTGTCCAAAACATATTTTTTGTTTTTAAAAAGATGAGTTATTGTTGTTTCTGATAGCTGTTCTTAGTAAATTAATTCTTTATTTGGAATTTCAGATTTTATTTCAATATTATTAATTAAGTCTGCAAGTTAATTTAGCAGTAACAATTAAATAAAATCAATATTTTGTTTATAATAAAATCAATAATCAGTTTTTAGCAAAATTAAATTACAATAGGATCAGTAATTAAATCTCACTAAAATTAAATTGTAACAAAATAAATAATTAATTCGTAACAAAATTAAATTACAACAAAAGTAGAAATCAATTTTTACTAAAATTAAATTGCAACAAAATGAATAATCAATTCATAACAAAATTAAATTACAACAAAATTAGCAATCAATTCCTACTAAAATTAAATTGTAACAAAGCTAATTATTCCTGACAAAATTGTACCAAAATCAATAATCAATTGCTAAAAAAATTAAATTTCAACAGAATTAGTAATTAATTCCTGCCACACTCATGAAACGATGAATAAATAATTAATCTCCGCTCTTCCAAATCGTTCCACTTCAAAACAGTTCCAAAAATCCCTAAATCCACAATAACGCAAAAAAAAAACAATAGTAAAATTAATCAGTCTCCATATACCGATTTCGTAAACTTATATCTGAATTTAACTTAGGTTAGGTTATATCTGAATTTAAGTTAAGTTAGGTTATACCTGAATTTAAGTTAAGTTAGGTTATATCTGAATTTAAGTTAAGTTAGGTTGTATCTGAATTTAAGTTAGGTTAGTTTATATCAGAATTTAACATCAAATACAATATTACATAAAAACAGCGATAGAGAGAGCAAAGTTATAAATCACGTTCCTTTCGTCTGTGAGACTATCGCAAATAAAAAGGAAAAAGACGGAAAAACTCTTTCGAGCTGTCACGTCAGTCCACACTGAGAGTCGGCGAAAAAGAGAGAGGCAAACTCGTTCGCGTTTCCCTCCAAATTCGGATTTCATTCCGACAGCGAATACCCGATAGAGGATCTCGCAAGCCAGATGTCTCGTTTCACCTTTTCCGAAAGCTTTCAATTCCTCGAAAGCTGTCCTCGTCGCGGACATTCCAGCCAGATTGAATAATCCCGGCGTGAAAACGCGATCCAACAGCGATATGATAAACGACCTGACCCTCTGACACGCGGGAAGTTGCCGCGATCACGGAACTCCTCCGATCGGAACAATTCTGATCTTCCTGAATCCGGAAGAAAAGAACAGGGGATACGGTTGTTGGGATTTACGACGGAAACGCGATTCGTTCTTTCGAATCGATGCTTCTCGCTTTTTACGATGCGCTCCGTCTTATTTAGCTTTTTGGGGAGATTCGGAAATATCGGAGTGAATATTTTGGCTGCAAGGTTTGTTAAGACGAATGCGAAATATTACGGTATTTCTGATTTTATTTAACTTCTTTTTTTGTGGGATTCAGAAAAATTGGCGCTCGAAGAATCTTGGTGCAAGGTTAGTGAAGATGGAAACGAAATATTGTGAAAGTTATTTAACTTTTATTCACTTGATGGCACGACAGTAGCGCAAAGTTATAAAACAGGACCTCTCCATGGTCCGCGCTAGGCTACAAAAAGAGTACCATTTTAAATATGTGTTCGTGGATTTCGTTATAAATGAGTTTGTGAACTGTAAATCCAGTTCGAACTACAACAAGCTTTTGAACTACATCAAGGAATTAACTTCTTAGGCACGACGGTCCACTATAGTAGCTTTCGAACGTCATCATATATTATATGAAAACACAGGATCACATTTGTTACTCTTATTAAATAATATTTGAATTAAAATAATATCTCGCTTTTAATGTAATTTTAAGTAGAAAGTTCGATGCGACGCGGTACGGAGCATCTTGTCGGGTAGCGCAGTCATGAAACAGGACCTCTCCATGGTCCGCGCTAGGCTACAAAAGGGTACCATTTTAACCTCTTAGATACGACGCGCTACTATAGTGGCGGACCATCTCTCTGTAGGATGGTCCACTATAGTGGCTTTCGCGAACGTCATCGTAGATTAGCGCCATAGTGGCTCACTCTACCGGCTCACTCGCCACCGTTTCAATTGAACGATCGTTTTCATATGTTTCGATTCGCACTTTTTTGCCTTCACCACGTTTCAGAAGAGTATTAACAAATCCCACAAAAGTACATTACACGTAAATAAAAGGTAACGCCAAGTTTAGGCACCATGGGACCTCCTTGCACTAATACATATTGTCAACATTTAGAAATTATTTTGTGAATTTTCGAAAAATGTATCAAGGTTAAAGTATATCTTTGGGAAAAATTATAATTTAATCGTGAAAAATGTACTCGTAGAGAACATTGTAGTAGTGCCTAGAAGTCGAACTCTGCCATCGTTCATCCTAAGAGTTCAGAATTGTGACTACGAAGTTTATCAGACGGTATCGACATTCTACAAAGTATAGGAATGTCAGGCGTGCAAATTCGCACGAATTGATCGTAAGTTTTAATATCCCTTCCCCATTCGATACTGTAGGAAATGTAGCTCGTAGGATGCCATGAAATAAATGATTCCATAATTCTTGTTTTACGTCGTCCTTGAACGGCATTTTTACGCAAGCACCAGTCTCGCACGTTGATCGCGCTTCTTTCTGCCTGTACGTGGCTGATTTTATTGAGAATTTTTCCGTAGAGTTACGAAGCAGTTTTCCCACGCGAAAGAAAATTTGTTCGCTGCTTCATAAAAGCCGAAGAAAAATTGCGGCTACATGTAACGTATAGTGCCGTAGCTTGCGGTTCGAATGTACCTCAACTCGGATAATATTTTTATCGAATTTATGAGCTGTTTATTAATTTTAGCTGGCTTTTAGAATAACTGCGCTTTATGGCAAACGTGTTTGGTTCTTTTAGTGAAGCCAATTTTGAGGATTCTTATAGGGTTTTATGTACAAATAGATTTTTAAATATTGCAGGGTGGGTTTTTAGAATTTGTAGAGTTAAAATTTAGGGGGATAGCAATTTAGTGATTGTAAAATTTGGAATGTGATAAATTAAAAGATTTGGAAATCTGGAAAAGTGGGATGAAATTTTGGAGATTTTGAGTTATCAAAATTTTGAAATTTCTCGAATTTAATAATTCAAGTTTTTGAGTAGAATATAAGAATCTAACTAATCGAACCTTAAAAAATTCGCTAATTCGAAAAATGCAAGGTTAGAAAATTCGTAACCTGCGGTGCATCTCCCCATTTCGTTCATCCGAGAGATCGAAAGCAATTAAAATTCTTGCACCGAAACGCGTCCCGCTCGAGCCATAACTTTCTCCCGAGGGAAAGCAATGCGAGAAAAGAGTCGGTACAGAAAACAGAAAAGAAAAATTTCGTTTTTCCTCGTGAGAAGATCTAGAAATAAAACTGGTGCTCGTTCGAGCGGCGTCGCTCGGAAGAAAAACACCGCCGCGAAAGCAATTACAAGTTCAAGGAATTTAATTTAGTCGACGGTCCGAATGGCGAACTTGTATGTACAAAGGTCTTGTGCACCGTTCTCAAAGTGTATGCCCCACAATGACGACATCGTCCCCAAGTGAACACAAACAACGGGACCTTATTCCCGGTCGCCAGTTTGTTATCCTTTATTGCGACTCGCTCGACCTTCGTGTAACCCGGTTTTCCATTCTGTTCTTCCCCTTTTGCGCTTTTTGTCCGACACTTTTTGTTTTTTCTCGATCGAGACGCGACTAATTAGGGACGCGAAGCTGATGCCGGAGAAATTGTAGGGCTCGAAATTGAGCGCGAAATTAGAGCACAGAGGATGCCTGAAAATTCTACCTTCCTTTAATGGTGAACTTGCCATCGTTCGGTCAACGAGCGTTAGGTGACGAGGGTAATTGGCTGACTGGTTTTGAACATCGTTGGATACTTTGTGGGTGCTTTGAAAATTTTCGGTTTACCTTCTTTTGGACTTTTAGGGTTTTAGGGATTTTAGGGGAATTTTTTAGGGTGGGTTTTTAGTTGTTATATTTGGGAATTTTGGGATTTTGGGATTTTGAGATTTTGAGATTTTCTGGATTTGAAATTTGGAAATTTTGGAATTTGGAATTGTTGGGGTTCTTAGTTCTGAGTTTTGGATTGTGATTCTGGAAATTTTATAATTTTATATTGACCAATTGTATTGTAAAATTGTCAAGGTGTGAAATTGTTAGATTGTCAAATTTTCGACCTTTCAATTCCCAAATTTTCATATTGTCAAATTGTCAAGTATTCAATTGTCAATTGTTAAATTTTCAATTCTTCAATTCTCAAAATTTCAATTGTTAAATGATCAAATTTTCATATTGTCAAATTCCCAAATTTTCAATTATCAAATTTCAAGTATTCAATAGCCAATTGTTAAATTGTCAATTCTTCAATTCTTCAATTCTCAAAATTTCAATTATTAAATTTTCAAATTTTCACATTGTCAAATTGTCAAATATTCAATTGTCAAATTGTTAAATTTTCAATTCTTCAATTCTCGAAATTTCAATTGCCTAATTCTCAAATTTTCAACTGTTAAGTTCCCACAATGTCAAATTCTTAAATTTTGAATTTTCATGTTACCAAATTTATGATTGACAAATTTTCAATTTTCAATTATTCAATTGTCAAACTGCCAAATTTTCAAATTTTGAATTCCCGAATTTTCAACTGTTAAATTTTCAAATTTTCAATTTCCATGTTGATAAATTTTGAATTGACAAATTTTCAATTTTCAATTATTAAATTACCCAATTTACTATTATTAAATTGTCAAATTTTCAATTTTCAATTATTAAATTGTCAAATATTCAACTGCTAAATTACCAAATTTTCAATTTTTCAATTGTCAAATTGCCAAATTTTCAACTGTTATATGTTCGCATTGTCAAATTCTCAAATTTTCAATTTCCATGTTGTCAAATTTTTAGTTGACCAATTTTCAAATTTCAATTATTAAATTATCCAATTTACAATTATTAAATTGCCAAATTTTCAATTTTTCAATTCTCAAAATTTCAATGGTCAAATTCCCAACTTTCAACTATTAATGTTTCACAATGTCAAATTCTCAAATTTTCAATTTTCAAGTTGTCAAACTTTTAATCGACAAATTTTCAATTATTAAATTATCAAATTCTCAATTTTCAATTATTAAATCGTCAAATTTTCAATGTTTCAGTTTTCAAAATTTCAATGGTCAAATTCCAAAATTTGCAACTGTTAAACTATCAGTTTAAAAATAAATGTAGTTTATGAAATTTTGCTAAATTTATGCTAAATTTTAAACGCGACACATAAAACTTAATAACATAATATTAATATTAATAAATCTGCAAGTTTCAAACTTCAAGCAGATATTTTAATTCCGAATGTGTAATCAGATTTCTTGAATCCAAGATGGCGGATCCTATATGTCGAATCACATAGAAAATGGCGGATCCAACATGGCGAATCACATATAAAATGGTGGTAAAATCAGCTCGAAACACATAAATAAAGATTTTTAAAGTGAATTCCACTGAGACTTCCTGCGTCAATGCGACGAACCGAGTCATTATACCTCGTTTTGTACTTTTTATCGACACTTCCGTCACGTGCTCGCAATTTGACGTTCGAACAATCGTTCGCTGGAAATAGTCGGGTAAATAAAACGTGTTCCGTATTGAGCGCATACTTTGTGTTTGCATTGCAGCAAAGGATGACCAAACAAGCAGGAAACACGTTGGTTGTAATTAATAAGTTTCATGTTTCCAACCTTCATCGTCGTGCACGCGATAGCCGTCTAAAATTTAATCTCTTTGTTAATGGCTCGGCTGTGTCAAGATTAACCGCGTAATTAACCGGAATTTACCGCATAATTATTAATACGGGTTACAAAGGAGCGGTCGGTTAAAGGAGAACAAATGTCTTCAGCGAATTTAGCGGATATTCTGCTGGCTTCGGATACCAAACAGATCACGCGAACATTTTGTCCACGTTGTAAATCACCTTTCCATGCCCGATGAATTATTAAACGACGAACAAAATAAACTAATTGAAAAATAGAGTAAACGGGAGATTTGATATATCTTTGTTTATCGTTGCATCACACGGTGAAATAATTTTGAATGATATTGGGGGGAGAATTTATAGGGTGGTATATTTATGAGATGGAATTTCGTTCGGGAATACTGCAAGTGTTGAAATTTAAATGTATTTTCAGTTTTTTTTAGGTGTATAAATCAATAAATTTTGAGGAAGGATTAAAATTTGTGAGGAACTTTATGTTGTTTCAAAAGTATAGAAGTTTTGCTTAAATATATTTCTTTTTAGTGCATAATATAATAGAAATAAATTTCTAATTTCTGGATTTACAACTTTTTAACCCTTTGCGCTGTTTTGACGAGTCTGACTTGTGACGCACTCGTATTTCGGCTGTGATCAATTTTACTGGAATTTTTAATATGTTTCAATTTGGAGTTCAAGTACAATTATAATTTTCATAGTCAATTGCGTAATAACATATTGATATAACATTTCACATTTTTTGCTGTTTTAATGTTGTAGCTGTAATTAGTCAGCTGACGCACCTGACTGACGCACCCGACTGACGCACCTGACTGACGCACCTGACAAATAAGTCATAATGCAAGGGGTTAATAAATAAAATCTTTAGATATCAAATTGCTTGACCGTAAAATACCTAGTCCTCTACATGCGTGAAGTTTTAAATCTCTGGTTTATAAAATCCTTAGGTCTGCAAATCGCAAAGTGGTCAAATACCCAGATTCGAAAATTTGAAGATCCACAAAGTTATTAAGGTGACAAAGTCCTAGATCCCTATATTATAAATCTCAAAATCCGCAAAACCTATTAAATTTCTTTACTTCCAAATACCGAGATGTCTACATCCACAAATATCCTGAAATTCCAAAATTCCAAAATATCTACCAAAGTCCTATACTTTCAAATCTCCAGATTCTCACATCTACAAATATCTCCAAATTCCCACATTCATAACTATCTCCAAATTCCAAAGTTTCCAAATTCCTACCTAAATTCCTCTACATCCAAATACTCAGATGTCTACATTCACAAATATCCTTAAATTCCAAAATTCCCAAATATCTACCAAAGACTTATACTTTCAAATCTCTAGATTCTCACATCTACAAATATCTCCAAATTCCCACATTCATAACTATCTCCAAATTCCCACATTCATAACTATCTCCAAATTCCCACATTCATAACTATCTCCAAATTCCAAAGTTTCCAAATTCCTACCTAAATTCCTCTACATCCAAATACCCAGATGTCCACATTCACAAATATCCTTAAATTCTAAAATTCCCAAATATCCACCAAAGTTCTATACTTCCAAATCTCCAGATTCTCACATCTACAAATATCTCCAAATTCCCACATTCATAATTATCTCCAAATTCCCACAGTCATAACTATCTCCAAATTCCTACCTAAATTTCTCTACATCCAAATACCCAGATGTCCATATTCACAAATATCCCCAAATTCCAAAGTTCCCAAATACCTACCAAAGTCCTATACTTCCTAATCTCCATATTCTCACATCCACAAATATCTCCAAATTCCCACATTCACAAGAATCCCCAAAGTCCAAAGTGTCCAAATTCCTACCGAAATTCCACTACATCCAAATACCCAGACGTCCACATTCACAAATATCCCCAAATTCTAAAGTTCCCAAATATCTACCCAAATTCCCCTGCTTCCAAACACCTACCTGCTCTACATCCAAATACCCAGATATCCACAAGTATCCCCAAATTCCAAAATCCCCCAACCCTTCTCTGAAATCTTGCTTACCTAATCACCAAATATAACGCAGTTCTATATTAGTCACCTTCCCTATATTAGTCTAATTTTCCCTAAGTGACCCAAACTCGTTCCTCACCATATTCCACCAGCCATTGTTACGATCAACGAATTGATTTACGATGTTAGAGGTGGGTCAGTCAGAGTTACGCTTAGATTAGGGTTACGACATCCGTCAGGTGGCATTGTGAAGTCAGTCACGCAACACAATTAAAACGACGGGTGGCAACCTTTGCGGGTGACGTCTTCAATTTGAACGATATTAATCGTTCCGGCCGGACGACAACAAATCCACGCGTATTTCCATGCCGGATCCGAACAATGGCGGATAGCTCGATTGTCCCGAACGGAAACCGGGTGATTCATGGCTGGAAAGGAAAACGACCGTTAATCGACGCGTTCCTTAGGTCTGACCTTTAACCGGCTACTTTTTCGCGATCGCGCGAAAGGCGGATAGGCCGTGTTCGGATAATCGGGTCGACAAGTTGTGTGTACCGGATACCGTGTCTGCGTGTTGCGAGACAATCGGTGCGTCGTTCGCTTGGAATTCCAGGTGAACGCGACAACGATTCGCGCGCGTTTGACGTCACCGCGGCCCGAACGGGATACACGTGCGTTACCGGCCGATCGATCTGATTAATTGGCTCCACGGTTCAGTGCATTCGCGTAAGTTGCATTTTTATATCGAGCGAATACGTTGAATAACTGATGCGGGTTAGAGTATTGGAGGTTGAGGGTTTTGATATTTGGGGAGAGATGGGATTTCGGGAATTTTGGGTGCTGGATTGTTGAATGTGGGGACTTGAGAAGTTGAGTATTTTGGAAACTGAAAATTTGAGAAGATATTTTTCTTTTTTCGGTAGGGTTTGAAGTCGCATTGGGAATTTGAAAATTTGAGAAGTTGGGAGTTTGAGAATTCGGGAACTTGAGAATTTCTCAAATAATACGATGGTAACATGGTAATAAAAGAGTATTATAGTACAATAGTATGGTCACAAAATAGTATGATAACATAGTATGATAATATAGTAGTATAGTATTATAGAAATATAGTAGTATTGATATATGGTAATAATAACAGCAGTATGATTGGAAGTATGAAAGTATAATAGTGTACCAGTGTATTGGTATGGCAGCATACTATAGTATCTCATGCTATACTATAGTAGCAAAGTAGTATAATAGCATAGTAACATGAGGTTGCAGTGGTAAAGCAGTATAATAGTGTTATAGTATAGTAATATAGTAGTACAACAGTATAGTAGTATAATAATATAATAATATAGTATTACAACAGTATAGTAGTATAGTAGTATAGTAATATAGTAGCACAACAGTATAGTAGTATAGTAGTATACTGGTATAGTATCATTATACTACAATAGTACAATAAAATAGCATAATAGTAGCATACTAAAGTAATAGTATAATAGTATAGTAGTGTAGCAGTATACTGATATAGTAGTATTATACTATAATAGTACAATGAAATGGTATAATACTACAACTATAAACTGGTGAAGATATAAAACAGTATAATGGTAGTATAATAAAATAATAAAATAGTAAAATAGTAAAATAGTAGAATAGTAATATAGTATTATAGTAGTATAATGGCCTTATATTATAATAGTACAATGAAATAATATAATACTACTGCTATAAATTGGTGAAGATATAAAGGAGTATAATAGTAGTATAATAAAATAATATAATAGTAAAATAGTAGAATAGTAGTATAGTATTATACGGGTATAGTAGTACTATACTATAATAGTACAATGAAATGGTTCCATAGTGCTATAGCAAACTGGTGAAGTAATTAAACAGTATAATAGTAGTATAATAAAATAATAAAATAGTAAAATAGTAAAATAGTAGAATAGTAGTATAGTATTATACGGGTATAGTAGTATTATACTGTAATAGTGCAATGAAAAGATATAACAATACTACTACAAACTAGTGAAGATATAAAACAGTATAATAGCAACATAATAAAATAACAGAATACTAAAATAGTAAAATAGTAGTATAGTATTATACTGGTATAATAGCATTATACTATAATAGTACAATGAAATGGTAGAATAGTGCTATAATAAACTGGTGAAGTTGTTAAACAATAGAATAGTAGTATAATAAAATAATAAAATAGTAAAATAGTAGTATATTAGAGTAGTAGAATAGTAGAATAACAGAATAGGAGAATAGTGAGTGCTATAATGGTGAAATAGCAGAATAGTGGTATGGTAGTATGACAATATAGTAGTATAGTAGTATGGCGGTATAGTAGTATAGTGGTATAGTACTATGGCACTACTATAGTACTACTATACTACTACACACACTACTATAGTACTACTATACTACTACACACACTACTATAGTACTACTATACTACTACACACACTACTATAGTACTACTATACTACTACACACACTACTATAGTACTACTATACTACTACACACACTACTATAGTACTACTATACTACTACACACACTACTATAGTACTACTATACTACTACACACACTACTATAGTACTACTATACTACTACACACACTACTATAGTACTACTATACTACTACACACACTACTATAGTACTACTATACTACTACACACACTACTATAGTACTACTATACTACTACACACACTACTATAGTACTACTATACTACTACACACACTACTATAGTACTACTATACTACTACACACACTACTATAGTACTACTATACTACTACACACACTACTATAGTACTACTATACTACTACACACACTACTATAGTACTACTATACTACTACACACACTACTATAGTACTACTATACCACCATAGTACTACTATACTACTATAGTACTATAGTATAGTAGTATAGTAGAATGGTGCAGTGGTAGGATAGTGCAACAGTACAATAGAAAGATGGAGCATTAAAATATTAAAACAGTAAAATAGTTACACAATAGAACACCAAATTACTATAATTATAAAATATCATAGTAGTGAAATAAAAATATAGTAAAACAGTAATACTAATACAGTAAAACAGTAAGTAATGAAATCCTAAAATATTCATATAGTAATCCCATAAAATTCTAATACAGAACCCCTTAAAAAGCAATTTACCTACCCATCCCCTCATTCCAACCAAACTACAATGAAATAACTAATAACATAATTTCACCCGAAATCAGTATCGAATCTCGAAACCAAATAAAACTCCATCTCCTTTGTGCGAAACCAATAATTCACGGGAACACAAAGGGACAAAAGAGTTCATAAAGCAACGAGCAAATGATCGGCCCCGATGTAAACAGAGTACTGATTGTTGCCGACTTAATCACTCTGTTCCCGCGTCCTGTTCTGACGTGTATATCGATGTTCGAAGGAATATCACCGGGTTATAAATCTCGTTGGATTTGCGACGATATTCGGTCGGATGTTATACGTCAAATTAATGTCCCGCAACTGCTTCAATTGATGAGCCGAGCAATGACACGTTATATGAATAACGGCAGAGTACGGATATATGTATATTTAACGGGTGGATACGAATTTAACGCGGAAATAGCGTCAACCGGCTGCAAGGAATTCTACTTACCGATCGTTTCAATTTACAGTCGGACACAAAAAGGATATTCGATACCGTTTAAAAATACCGCTTTTGTAAGTTTTTTTTTTAGATTCAAATTAAAGGGAGATTTTTTCAGTAAAGCAAGATTTTTTTAACGGTAATAATATATTGGGGATGTAGAGATTTGGAGAGGTTGGAGGCTAGGGATCTAGGGATCTAGGGATTTAGAAATTTAGAGATATGGGAATATAGGGATTTGATGGAATAGGTATGCGGAGAATTTGGAATTTTTGAGTCTAGGGAATTGGGAGTGTAGGTGATTTGGAAACTTTCTAATCTAGGGATTTTGGGATATAGGGATTTCGGAAATTTTGAAGTTTCTAATCTAGGGATTTCGGAAATTTTGAAGTTTCTAATCTAGGGATTTTGGGATACAGAGATTTGGGAATATAGGTATTTGAGAAAATCAGAATTTTTTAATCTAGGGATTTGAAGATCTAAAGATTGGAAATAGGTATCTGGGGAATTTGGCATTTTTGAATCTAGGGATTTTGGGATACAGAGATTTGGGAATATACGTATTTGGGAAAATCAGAATTTTTGAATCTAGGGATTTGATGATCTAAAGATTGGGAAATATGTATCTGGAGAATTTGGCATTTTTGAATCTAGGGATTTGAAGATTTAGAGATTATGAAATAAGTATCTGGGGAATTTGGAATTTTTGAATCTACGGATTTTGGGATATCAAGATTTAGGAATATAGGTATTTGGGAAAATCAGAATTTCTGACTCTAGGGATGTGAAGATTTAGAGATTTTGGAATAAGTATCTGGGAAATTTGGAATTTTTGAATCTAGGGATTTTGGGATATTGAGATTTGGGAATATAGGTATTTGGGAAAATCAGAATTTTTGAATTCAGGGATTTGAAGATATAGAAATTGGAAATAGGTATCTGGGAAATTTGGAATTTTGGAATCTAGGGATTTTGGGATATCGAGATTTGGGATTATAGGTATTTGGGAAAATTAGAATTTTTGAATCTAGAGTTTCGTGGAATTCGCAATTTTCAAATATAGGGATTTGGAAATCTAGGAATTCGGTGAATACTGAATTTGGGGAATTTTGAGTTGTTGAATCTAGAAATTTGAATATATAGAAATTGGTGAATGCAGGTATTTGGGAGAGTTGGAATTTTTTACTCCAGGGATTTAGCAATCTAGGGATTTTGTTAGGAATGTTTTGAATTTACAGTTTTAGTGAATTATGACTCTTGATATTTAAATATCTGGTAATGTGAGGATTTCAAGATTTACTACTTTGTGAAATTTATAAAATTTATGATATTTATAAAATTTATGACATTTATAAAATTTATGACATTTATAAAATTTATGATATTTATAAAATTTATGAAATTTGTGAAATTTGTTAAATTCGTAAAATTTGTTACATATATAAAATTTGTCAAATTTGTTAAATTTACACAATTTGTGAAATGAGTAAAATTTGTTAAATTTGTTAAATTTGTTAAATTTGATAAATATAAAAAATTTGTTAAATTTGTGAAAGTGGTATAACTTGAAAAATAATAAAAACTAGAAAGATTACAGATAATACAAGTAAAGAAAATAATACAGTTTTTAATATCCTCCCAGATCTTTTTCTAACAGACTGTACCACACATTCTATCAAGAGGCGAACGAAATTGACTTTCTCCATCTTCCGAATATAAAGTAAATATAAACTGTCCCAGAATCAATACACACTCGAGTAAACAGCAAGTTCAAACTCAAGTTCAAAAATTTCAAACTTAAAGTTTGAGAATTCGAAATTTCACAATTCGAGAATTATTATACATTTTCTTCCAACATTTCTATATATTTAATATCTCGATAAAATTTACTTATTTTTTTTTTTAAGAATTAATCAAATTGTTGACAAAGTACACTCTTGAAAACTCTGTTTTCATATACCACACCGTTCACCTAAACTAAAAAAGAAAACAAATATTCTTAATTAAGCCAGCTTTTCGTGAAACACGTAGAAAAATGAAAGAGCAAAATCGTTAAACACAAAAGGTGCCCAAGCTTTGACGTTCGGTTATCGGTTTTTTAAATTTCTCGTGTTCAAAAAAGATTTTTAATTAAAAGTGATACAGTCTTCAAAAAGTAACGTTCCATTTACTTCGTCGTGCCCGAGATGAATTTACTGGAAGAAATATTTGACGTTCAAAGAAAACCTGAAAAATCTGCATGAAAATATGAAAGAATCCATAAATTTAAATAAAAAATTTCAACAACCCAAAAATTTAACTAAAAAAGTTCGAAGAGTATTAAAATTAAAAAATTTTAATTTTTGAGCTCAAACTTTGACATTTTTTTTTTGCATCGCATACTAAATTTTTAGACGGAAGGAATGAAAAAAAGAAATGTGAGCCACCCTGTTATCCACCCTCATCAAGTGCGCCCACACAGCACCGAGGGTCAAAAACCTATATCCTCCATTTCTAAATTAAAAAGCCCGCGGGTAAAGTGAACGAGTGGCTCCGGAAAATACCTATGCCAATGGGTATTTTAAGGATGTCAGTTGCAGTCGAAAAAAGTGTTCTATCAGGAAAAATTGAATATCTCGTCAGGACGCGTCAATCCGGCGAACGTCTCGGAAATAAACCGCAGGAATTCTCATCCCGCGGGTGTCGCGATGCAAGACGGGTTTTCACGGGAACGAAAATCGGGACATATTTCGAACGAGTAATTTCCTCGATATAATCAAGTTTTGATGTAAGCAGTTACATAGGGTTTGGTATACGCGATAATAATGTGCTCGATATAAGTTTATCCGGGAAACAATACGAATATAAAACTATTTTATTTTTTATTTTTTTGCTTTCAATCATTTGTCGGTAGATGTCCGACATTTTTCTGATTAAAATATACTTTTCACTCACTGAGGGGTTCTCCAACCCTCTGGATACTTTGTTAGCCATCTTTCGGCACTTTTTACAATTTTTCTGTGGGTTTTGGTTTATTTTAAGAAAGTTTGGTTCTCTGACAAAAAGTCGTATCTGGCACGGTTTGGCCTGTACTCTATACGTGAGTGAGTGATTTTATAGTATTTTGACAAAATTTTTATGTTAAAATAAGGTTTTTATGTTGTCAAATACTTGCTAATAGATCCCTGACATTTTTCTGATTAAAATGAGCCCAAACACGATATAATTCGAATTATATTTACTAGTTTAATGATAAGAGTCTACGACTTCGACAGTCAGGTACATCACGTGACCGTCCGAGCGGCACCGAGGAAGAACGAAGTTACCCGAAGTACCACTAGTCCCTGCGAATCTTAGGTATAACTGAAACTCTTGAAATTACAAGTAAATAAGTGACGAATTACGTCGTATTTGGACTCGTTTTAATCGGGAAAGAATCAGGAATACGTTGGTAACAGTTTAATTCCAAAAAAGAAGAAAAAATAAATAAATTTTATAATTGCAATAGAATTATTCCTGACGTTACTGTCTGTTTATGGTCGGTTCATTCGTTCACAACCATTGTAGAAAACACGTAGAATCGGGGTAGAACATTCACACATGTAATGAACTGTAATAGGGCTCTGTAAATGTCCCATATATTACTTATAAGTATACCATGATACAGTGGCTAATTTATTCGTGAATCAAAGCTGTGCACGGCTGCATTTTGTAGTAAACCATCCTAACAGAAATACTCAATTATGAGTTTCATACATCATATGAAAGTTCAAAGCCGAAATTCGCTTATATCGAACGGACGAGCCTCGCGCGAAAGTCGTCGGCTCCTCGCCGAGCAATTACGCGGGGCGGACAAAGCTTTCTTGCTGGAAAAAGCAATTCCGTCGTGCATCGAGACACCGGTGTAAACAGCCCGCGGAGTTATTAGAGCCCCGTCATTTCCGCGACCGAACACAATCGTGCTCCCACGCTCCTTACGAGCTCATTCGCGCTCCGTGGGGCTCGCCCGTTCACATCCTGCGATTCAAGTCGTTCATTTCCTTCCTCTTCTTACGGATCACCCTCCCTCCATGTGAATAACGTCTGTTGCTAAACTGAATTCGAGGTTCTTTACTGCTTTCGGTTTTGGCTTCGTGAGAAGATCTAGGCAATCGGGGATGACAGCCTTTATTAACATCTGATACACTGCTTTTGATTCTGGGTTCATTTGGGATACCTTTGTTAACCTCGTAAGCGACAATATATGGCAATACTGTTCTCTACGCGGAATAAATTTTCACGATTAAATTATAATTTTTCCCAAAGATACATATACTTTAACCTTGATACTTTTTTTCGAAAATTCACAAAATAATTTCTAAATGTTGACAATATGTATTAGTGCAAAGAGGTCCCATGGTGCCTAAACTTGGCGTTACCTTTTATTTACATGTAATGTACTTTTGTGGGATTTGTTAATACTCTTCTGGAACGTGATGAAGGCAAAAAAGTGCGAATCGAAACGTATGAAAATGATCGTTCAATTGAAACGGTGGCGAGTGAGCTGGTAGAGTGAGCCACTGTGGCGCTAATCTATGTAGTCACGACGACATTCGCGAAAGCCACTATAGTGGACCATCGTACAGAGAGATGGTCCGCCATTATATTGGCACGTCGTACCTAAGAGGTTAAAATGGTAGCCTTTTGTAGCCCAGCGCGGACCATGGAGAGGTCCTGTTTTATGACTGCGCTACCCGACAAGACGTTCCGTACCCCGTCGCATCGGACTTTCTACTTAAAATTACATTAAAAGCGAGATATTATTTTAATTCAAATATTATTTAATAAGAGTAACAAATGTGAACTTGTGTTTTCATATAATCTATAATAACGTTCGCGTAAGCCACTATAGTGGTGCGTCATGTCTAAGAGGTTAAGATGGTACGCTTTTGTAGTATAGCGCGGACCATGGAGAGGTCCTGTAACTGCGTTACCCATCACGACGCTTCTTGCTGCATCGAACTTCCTACTTAACGATTACATTAAAAACGAGATATCATTTTAAAAGTAAGACGTCTATACCTTATAGCTGAGTTCCAGTTCAAAACTACCATTTCTTGCTTACTAATTTAGAGAAAACCTTAAATATTCCATGAACTGTTATCTGTGAACCTAAGAGTTAAGAGAGTCACAAAAGTAGAGTTCCATATTTGTATCTCTTATGTATCAGTTTGCATAAATTAGTTAGTTCCTGTAGTTCATGAAAATTACTTGCTAGGTTCAATTTATGTATCGATTTACAGTGATCAGTTTACACATCAGTTTGTGATCAGTTTACATATTAGTTTACGGTAATTGTTTTGCTTAATTAATTAATACTGATCACTCTACGCATCGGTTTACACTGAATAATTTCAGCATAATTTCACTGTAGCGAGTTTTTACTAAATATGAAAAACGAGATTAAAATGATTAGGTTGAAAAATATGGGGGTGGGGTTATACATATGGGGTGTTCATTTAGGTTTGTTCAAATCTGTTTATATTTCAAGTTATTTAAAAAATTGGAAATTGAGAAATTTATGAAGTTGAAAAGGAAAATTGACAAAATAGATTTGTGTAGCTTAGAGTACTGTAAATTTAAAGTATTTATGAATTTATGAAGTCAAAATTTGGAAGAATCAATTATTCATTTATTGAATTCAGGAATTCCAAAAATTATAAATGATATTATAAATGATTTCAATAATTCAAAAATTTCTGAAATGAAAAACGGAATTCAAGAATTTAAAAATTGCACAATATAAGAATTTAAAAATCAACAACTTCGTGCAATAAAACCCAATTAAATCTTCTGTCCAAATATATTCCGCGTGTAATCAATTTTATTAAGTACTAATTAAAAACTGATAAATATTTAAGCAAAATATTTACGTCAGTAATATTGAATTTCTAATTAACAAATTTTCATTTAACTTTTCGTGTCGTTGTATCCACCACGTTTTACCTTCCGTTATCTGCGCAGCGGAAAATTGCATTTATAATAATACGAATACATGCATTTCCGTTGCATGTTAATTAGGTGATTAAAAAGTATAAAATTGGCCGGCTCGATTTATTTCAGCCAACACGGGATATTCGCTACGACGTATTTACAATTGTAATTTAAACATCTGATCTCGATTATTGATTTCGTTACACGCTACATATCGACCAAAGAGAAGAAAAAATAATTGAATAAATCCGTCGACAAATCTACACAAATGTTTCCATTCGAGGAAGCAATTTTCTTTATTTACAATCGATCGGAAATCAAGCGGTTAATCAAATATCTATTTTTCTTCTGCATCGACGTATTAATTTTCTTCGTACAAAGAAAGACTCGATCTTAATTGCGCAACGTTCATTGCACAAGGGTCGAATGAAAATTGATTAAATAAAAAACATTAAGTGGGCAATACCTTTAGACAGATGAAAATAAGCTGATATTTGTGAATTTTTTTTGTGTAGGACATCTTTGTTTTGCATTTTCGAAATTTCAGGTATAATTTATTACAACTATTGCCTATTACAGAATATTTTCTGTTTTGCAAAATATTTAAAAATACCGGAATTATGACAATCCTTTCTGGAAGTGTTTTGGCGTGTCTCGTGAATCGGCATGGGTTCTAGCTTTAAATATATTGGTCTGAAGCAAGTTTGCAGACAATGTTTCGAAAACTAACATTCACAGTTAGTAGATGAACCTCAGAAATGTGCAAAATATGTAAAATTGAAGAAATGGCGCGCTTTTAAAGAAAAACTTTGAATTTTATTGAAAATTTTTGCAATGTTTTGCAATAAAAAGGACTTTAATGTTCAATTTATTTCATACATTTAGGTTCATATGTTAGATAGTATTGTCATGGATATGTGGAAAAATTTGAGCGCGATTGATAAACTAGTTTTTGAGTTATCAGCCACGCCAATTTTAAGAACGTAGTTTTGAGAAAAACGCGTTTAAAGTTTCAGTCCTCCGCACTAAACGCGTGTATACCCGCGGCGCTCATCGGCGGCTTAACTTCAAAAGGGCTTCGTATTTCACTTAAAAATTTTGAGACAATATTTTTAAGATGTTACACTAACATTTTATAGAAAAAAAATTTTTGTAATTTTTTAAGATTCTAAAAGTATTGCCCTCCTTAAAATACACAAGATTCGCAAAAATTGATTAAATAAGAGAAATTAAAATGCACAAGATTATTCGCAACAATTGATTAAGTAAGAGAAATTAAAATGCACAAGATTCGCAAAAATTGATTAAATAAGAGAAATTAAAATGCACAAGATTCACAAAATGTTAAATTGTAAAAATGCGAATAATTACTAAACGATCGATTCGAGTAATGGCGCTTTGTCCCGAATCGTAAAACGTTCAAGATCTTATATTTTCTGATATCCAGTTCTGCTTTATTGCCTCCCGTTTCCTTCGCATGAATCTTGCGAACGCAGAAAATTTGTAACAATGTAGCCGAGTTTCACAGGCCTGCTTTTATTTCGCGTGTAATAAATAAGCAAGTTTTTCTCGGAAATTGCAAGCCACGCGAAACTGTCACGCTGAGGCATTGCGCACTGAATAACCAAATAATTTCGCAATTTTGTGTTCCGGGTTCAAGTACCACTTATGTGGCTTTAAATCTTTGTGTTACGTGTAGGATTTCTATTATATCGGTTTGTATAAAAATATAATATTGTACAGTGTGTTTCTTACAGAAGATTAAGATCGATAAAGTCACGAGAACATAATTTTACTGGAACAGGATTAAACAATAGATTAGGATTTTTAGACAATAGGTCTGATTCGAATTTGCTTATCATGGAGAAAGAATAAATGAAAATTACTTTTTCGATGTGAAGACTTTTCATTAAAAGATGCTTGTTCACGTTCGCGTTCAGTTCGAAGCTGTCGCTACCGCGTCTGCGCATGCGTAATCCCTGCGCTCTGATTGGTCCCAACGCATAGTAGTGTAACGCGTAGTAATCTACCGCGTGGTAATCTAACGTGTAGTAATCTAACGCGTAGACCTCTCTATGTGTGGCGATCCAACGCGTAGTAATACAACGTGTAGTAATCCAGCGTGTGGATATCCAACGCGTAGTAATCCAGCGCGTTGATATTCAACGGGTAGTAGTTCAACGTATAGTAATGCAACGCGTAGTAGTCCAACGCATAGTAATGCAACGCGTGGTAATTCTAAGCGTCGGAATCTAACGCGTAGTTAACCAATGCGTGGTAATCCAACGCGTAGTAATGCAACGCGTGGTAATTCGACGCGTAGCGTAATCCTCGCGCTCTGATTGGTCCGTGTTTTTCCTTAATAATTCAAAAACGGAGCTTCTAACCCAATTTTTGCAAAGGGAAATCTTATTCAGAATTACGTCCTCTATCACCCCTTTTCAGGAATCACACCAGTTGTGACTCCCTGTATAAGTGAATGTAGAAGACGTTTATAAAATACGTCTTCATATAAGTGAATGTAAAAGACGTCTATAAAATACGTCTTCATATAAGTGAATGTAAAAGACGTCTATAAAATACGTCCTCATATAAGTGAATGTAAAAGACGTCTATAAAATACGTTTTCATATAAGTGAATGTAGAAGACGTTTATAAAATACGTCTTCATATAAGTGAATGTGAAAGACGTCTATAAAATACGTCTTTATATAAGTGAATATAACAGACATTTATAAAATATGCATAATATAAGTAAACATGAGAAACGTTTATAAAATACGTACACATATAACTAATTGTAAAGAACAAGTATGAAGTACGTATACATATTACAAAAATTTGATATAAGTGAATGTGAAAAACGTTTATAAAATATGTATACATATAAATGTAAAACTCGTTTATAAAGCATATGTAGTATATATAAATAAGAGTGGGTTAAACTTTACTCTACACAAAATTTGTAAAAAAATGTTAAACTTCACAAATTCGCAAACTTGCAAAAGTACCATATACACATATGTGATCCACGTCAATCTACGTCACAGCATCCGCCATTTGACGAAAGGTTGAACAGAGAATAAAGGGCGAAGATGTTCGAAAAACGAAGAGTAGTAAGAAAAAGAAATAGTAAGTTTAAATCCACATAAGAAAGGAGAAAGAATGTCGTTTCTCGCTGCTTATCCCGGAGATAAATGATTTCATGCTCAGCTTACGACGTGTCATCGTCGAGATCCTCGTTTCTCTTCGTCCCCTTGCGCCAACCACCTCTGACAGCCACCCCTTGTTCTCACCCCCTTTTTGACGTCCATCGAACCGAGACACGTCGATGATTCTTGTTCATCCTGACGTATATAAATTTATACATCATTTCGTTCCGAGCTGACTTTCAACATGTTTGTATTACTCGTTTGATCGATGCTTGATGATCTTAGGAGAGAGAGGTTTAGTTATTAGAGTATTGAAAGCTTTACTGTAATTGTAATTATGGTATAGCTACACTTACAATTACAATATGTTATAAAAAATTGTGGACATTTGGAATTTTGAAAATTTCGAAATATGGAAATGTGGAGTTGTGGAATTCTTGAAATCTGGAAATTTTGAAAATTTGGAAAATTCTTGAAATTTTGGAATTTTGGAATTCTTATACATTTCAAAATTTTGCAAAATTACAAAATTCTAAAGTTCCAAAATTCTAAAGTTCCAAAATTCTAAATTTCCTTAATTACAAATTTCCCAATTTCCAAAATTCGAAAATTCAAAAATATCAAAATTACAAATTCCAGTTCTAATCTAGTTCCCTAGATTCCACGTTTCCTAGATTCCAAATTCCCAAAATTACAAATTTCCCAGATTCCAAATTCCCTAGATTCTAAGTTTCCCAAATTGCAAATTTTCAAAATTTCAGAATTCGAAAAATCCAAAATCTCAAAATTACAAATTCCAGTTCTAATCTAGTTCCCTAGATTCCAAATTCCCCAGATTCCAAGTTTCCTAGATTCCAAATTCCCTAGATTCTAAATTCCCCAGATTCCAAATTCCCAAAATTACAAATATTACAAATTGCAAATTTTCAAAATTTCAAAATTTCAAAAATACAAAATCTCAAAATTACAAATTCCAGTTCTAATCTAGTTCCCTAGATTCCAAATTCCCCAGATTCCAAGTTTCCTAGATTCCAAATTCCCTAGATTCCAAATTCTCTAGATTCTAAATTCCCCAGATTCCAAATTCCCAAAATTACAAATTTCTCAAATTGCAAATTTTCAAAATTACAAAATTCGAAAAATCCAAAATCTCAAAATTACAAATTCCAGTTCTAATCTAGTTCCCTAGATTCCAAATTCCCTAGATTCTAAATTCCCAGATTCCAAATTCCCAAAATTACAAAATTTCCCAAATTGAAAATTTTCAAAATTTCAAAATTACAAATTCCCCGGATTCCAAATTTCCCGAATCCTAAATTTCCCAAATTTCACATTCTCCAAATTCCCCAGATTCCATATTGTGTAAAATTCCCAAATTCCAAATATCCCAAATTCCAAACTTTTCTAATTCCAAAATTAAAAAATTTTGAAAATCCTAAAATTTCCAACCTTCAGAAGTTCAATAATTCAGTTTCAAAATTCAAAAGCTCCAATTTCAAGATTTCAAAATTCACAAATTCGTATTTCAAAAATTTCAAAAATACACCATTTCCATAATTTCAAAATCCCTCCTACAAATCATTAAACTCAATACACAGACGATAAAAATCGATGATCTCCACAATTCCAATCTACACGTAATAACCTTACATAATCTCGAAGATCCCGTTAATCGTCACCAATCTGCAATAAAACATATAATCCATACTCGCATTACAGTGCATCCCTCAGCTCAGACCACCTAAATCATTTCTTGCACGCAGATAAAAGCAATCATCCTATCTGACGGAAATCTTAAATCGTCCGCAATTTCCTACTACGAAATAGATAGTCAATGAGCTTACGGTGAATTTGCTTATCCTTTTGTCAAAATAAACGTGTACCTAGAATGATAGCGTTAACACGTGATCGTGTTTCTTTCGTTACTTTATTATCGTGGGGTGGTTTTTACGGGAAGACAGAGAAAAAGAGCGATAACTGTTGGAGAATAGGTTGGAGACGATACTAAATCAATGTCCGGGGTCGTAGATGGATGGCCGTTTAATTGCACGGCTCGTTAGGCGAGGCGTCAATGATGACTTATGTCGACGTCAGGTTGCGTCCCACAGGAAGCGTTCAACTCCTGTTCCGGTTGCGGATATCATCGCTGTTTTGTCGATGCTTACCGGTACATTAATTGGAATTCCATCATACTGATACCGGTTCCATTTAATTTGCCGACGAGGTTAGATAGTTTTGATAGAAAATAAAATACGGTAAATAACTATGGGTTTGTAACGTTGTATGAAGTGTGGGAAATACATTGACAAGATTATGTGGAGAATTTTTAATTGAAATATTTGTCTTTGTTTTTATTATGTAAGTTACGATGTTTTGAGACTGGGTACTAGAGTAGAACATTGTTAAGTTACTGGATTGTTAAATAGTGAGATTATTAAGTTAGAAAATTATTGAATTAAAAAATTAGAAAATTTAAAATTGAGAAATTAGAAAAGTACCAAAATAGGAATTTATGAAATTGCTGAAGTACTAAATTACTAATTTATTAAATTATTAAATGGTTATATTAAAAATCACTAGATCACTAGATAACTAGATCAGTAAATGACTAAATCAATTTATCACTAGATCAATAAATCTTTAGATCTCTAAATCACTAGATCAGTAAATTACTAGGTCAGTAAATCACTAGATCATTATATTACTGCATCACTAAATCACTAGATGACTACATCACTAGACCACTAGATGACTAGATCAATAAATCACTAGATCACTAGATCAGTGAATCAGTACATCAGTAAATCATTAGATCAGTAAATCAGTAAATCAGTAAATCACTAGCTCAGTGAATCAGTACATCAGTAAATCAGTAAATCAGTAAATCAGTAAATCACTAGATCAGTGAATCAGTACATCAGTAAATCAGTAAATTACTAGATCAGTAAATTACTAGATCAGTAAATCACTAGATCACCAAATCACCAAATCAATAAATTACCAAATCCCCAAACCACTAGATCAGTAAATCCTTAGATCAGTGAATCCCTAGATCAGTAAATCCCTAGATCACCAAATCACCAGATCACCAAATCATCAAATCACCAAATCACCAAATCACTAAATCCCCAAATCTCCAAACCACCAAATCACTAGATCAGTAAATCCTTAGATCAGTAAATCCCTAGATCACCAAATCACCAGATCACCAAATCATCAAATCACCAAATCACTAAATCCCCAAATCACCAAATCATCGAATCCCCAAATCCCCAAATCTCCAAATCACCAAATCACTAGATCAGTAAATTACTAGATCAGTAAATCACTAAATCAGTAAATCCTTAGATCAGTAAATCCCTAGATCACCAAATCACCAAATCACTAAATCCCCAAATCTCCAAACCACCAAATCACTAGATCAGTAAATCCTTAGATCAGTAAATCCCTAGATCACCAAATCACCAAATCACTAAATCCCCAAATCACTAAATCCCCAAATCACCAAATCCCCAAATCCCCAAATCTCCAAATCACCAAATCACCAAATCACTAGATCAGTAAATTACTAGATCAGTAAATCACTAAATCAGTAAATCCCTAGATCAGTAAATCCCTAGATCACCAAATCACCAAATCACTAAATCCCCAAATCACCAAATCCCCAAATCTCCAAATCACCAAATCACCAGATCAATAAATTACTAGATCAGTAAATCACTAAATCAGTAAATCCCTAGATCAGTAAATCCCTAGATCAGTAAATCCCTATATCTGTAAATCCCTAGATCAGTAAATCTCTAGATTACTAAATCACCAGACCACCAAATCCCCAAATCTCCAAATCTCCAAATCCCCAGATCCCCAAATCCCTAAATCTAGAAACCCCCAAATCCCTAAATCTTTAAATCTCCAAATTGCTAAATTCGTCAATTGAAAAATTTCCCAAAGCCTCAACCTCCTAAATTTCTCAATACTTAAATACAAACCTTTTCACAATTTTAAAAAATCATAAAAAATAACAACTCTCAATTAACGTTTCAGTATTGTTTCGGTGTTAATATATTTACCCTTTAGATAATTTACTTATTCAGAATGGATGATCATCTAATTTGAGAAGTGTATTTCGCGTAACTCTGCACCTCGACCTTAATCCTGCTGTTCCTTACTCTGTTCTGCCTGTTCAAGAAACAACCTAATCTCCTAACTAGGGTAAACTCCTATGATTCTAGTTTCAGCTAAGGACCAAGCATGTTGAGAGAACTTCATTACGAAGACTGCGTAGAGCAAACAAGACTTTTCTTGAAAAACAGTCCGAAGAATACTATCTTGTTTTAAATGCTGTAAATTAAATATAATTACACGATTTTCAGTATTATTCAAGAAACTCAATTTCTACAATTCTCTAATATTTAGTCTTCAATTTCAAGTACTCAAAATTTAACAAAACTAAACTTTCAAGTCTCCAAATTTCAAAATATAAAGTTCCTAATTTTTTCATACGGTTGAGAAATCTAGCAAGAAGTATTTATAATCGAGACCGATTAAGTAATTATTACCTTGATGGTTAGAAATTCTAGCGACGCGATTTCAATCGAAACGGAATCACGAAAGAAAAATGGCTTTTGCTCGAACGGAAACACCTTCGGGTGATTTTGAAGCTGTTCAATCACGAAAGTTCATTAACCACGTCAACAGTAACGGGGAAAAAGTCGATCAATAAAATTCTCCGACTAACAAGGAACACCTGGCTTCGTGTGAATTAACTGTAATTTCTCTTATTGTTGGAATTACGCAAGAAAGCAATTGTGCAACGTTATTGAAGTTCTGTCGACGTTACAAGATATCTTTTGTATCCAGCAGTGCGAGGAACTGTTTCTTGAATATTAAATCGCGTTTCCATTGTGTACTGCAAAATTATTAACTAGGTATTTAGCTCGAAGTGGTGAATATTCATTATCGTTTAAAACCGTAGTAATTATTATCGTTAGCTAACACTTTGCCAGCTACGCGTTTCGCACGACCGTACGAGACATCATAGATTACACGGAAATTGTTTAGTAGTTATTATGTTGTTGCGTCCATTTCGAGGTAATTAAAGCTGAATTTATATTAGAAAATATGTTTCGTTTTATTTATGCGGTAAGTTGTCTGATTTCGTGATTTGGGGTTTTGGAGGTTTGGAGTTTTGGGGTTTTGGGGTTTTGGGGTTTTGGGGTTTTAGAGATTTGAAGATTTGGAGATTTGGAAATTTGGAGATTTAAAGGTTTAGAGTTTTGGAGTTTTAGAGATATGGAGATTTGGAGATTTAGAGATTTGGAGATTTATAGTTTAAGAGATTTGGAGATTTGGACATTTATAGTTTTAGAGATTTGGAGATTTGGAGATTTGGAGATTTGGAGATTTGGAGATTTGGAGATTTGAAGATTTGAAGATTTGAAGATTTGAAGATTTGAAGATATGAAGATTTGAAGATTTGGATATTTGGAAATTTGGAGATTTGGAGATTTAAAGGTTTAGAGTTTTAGAGTTTTAGAGATATGGAGATTTGGAGATTTAGAGATTTGGAGATTTATAGTTTAAAAGATTTGGAGATTTGGAGGTTTGGAGATTTGGAGATTTGGAGATTTGGAGATTTGGAGATTTGGAGATTTGGAGATTTGGAGATTTGGAGATTTGGAGGTTTGGAGATTTGGAGATTTGGAGATTTGGAGTTTTGAAGTTTTGGAGTTTTGGTATTTTGGAGTTTTGGAGTTTTAGAGATATAGAGATTTGGGGTTTTAGAGATTTGGAGATTTGGGGATATGGAGATGTGAAGATTTGGAGATTTAGAGATTTGGAGATTTGGAGATTTGGATATTTGAAGATTTGAAGATTTGAAGATTTGGAGATATGGAGATATGAAGATTTGGAGATTTGGAAGTTTATAGTTTTGGAGTTTTAGAGATATAGAGATTTGGTGATTTAGAAATTTGGAGGTTTAGAGTTTTGGAGTTTTAGAGATATGGAGATTTGGAGATTTCGACATTTGGAGGTTTGTAAATGAGCTTTAGGGATTTTAAGATTTGAAGGTTTAGTGTTTTGTAGTTTTAGTGATATAGAAATTTGGAGATTTGAGGATTAGGAGATTTAGACATTCGGAGGTTTGGAGATTTAAAGATTTGAAAGTTTAGAGTTTTGGAGATTTAGAGATTTGGAGGTTTAGAGCTTTGGTGATTTGGAGGTTAGAATTTTGGAGTTTTAGAGATATGTAGATTTGGGGTTCTAGAGATTTGGAGATTCGGAGGTTTTGAAATGAGGTTTCGATATTTGGAAATTTTAAGGTTCGTAGACTTGGAGATTTAGAGATTTGGAAGTTCAGACATTTAGAAATTCAGAGATTCACAGAGACTAACATTAACTGCCCAAAAATAAATAAAAAAATATTAATGTTAATATAACTTGTCTATAATTAATCTTGCAATACAACGTGACCCTTAACCTTATCCCGCTATTCAATTCTTCATTCCATACCGTATCGAATATTCAAATAATATTACTAACCCATTAAAAGTCTTCTATAGTTCCCCAAACAGTGTCCATCAACCCCCATAATTTTTCCCATATTATTTTTCACTCTATTTGTAGAATAATTGGCTACACCATAGCCGTAACACGGTGGATTCCCCCATGGAACCTAATCACCCACTCCATATTTCTGCTTCACTCGGACCACCCTATCGTATCATCTTCACCCCTGGCTGCGCCATTCCCCATGGGCGTATTCGAAGGCAAACAGTCCGTGCACGGCGAGCCCCTTCAATTAAACACGGAATAACCATACACAGCGGGAAAACACGTCGTAAAAGGAGGGTTAGTTAGAGCAAACTCGTTCATCCAACCCGGCAATGGATATGAACGGTCGATTTCGTTCGGTAAGAACCGGTCGTGCAACATTATCGTCGAGCGATACCTATTGCGACCGTAATCCCTTCGTTCGCCGAAACCGCAGATAGCGACGGCGTTAATTAGCCTTCTCGTGTTTTCGATCCTCGATTCCGGTACGTTCAACAACCGCCCACTTCTGAACGCGGCAGACACCGGGTTTAGCTGCCATTCCGCCCGAGGGAATTTCGGTTTCTGAGAAAACAGAACCCGCTGGCGCTCCTGCCGCTCGGTAAATCTACCGGTACACATCGGATCCAGAATACGGCGATCCGCTTACGAACACAATCGCCCTTATTCGCCAAACAATGCTGCGAGACCACCATTACGGGTTCAAGTTCGTTGCAACTTGCTTGCAACCCTCTATTAACGCATTATTGATCAATGACCTATGACCTCTTTACTGATTTCTTACTTATGTAGGATGTCCATGTGTTTATCAAAGATTTGATAGTACATTTTTCATGTCAGATGACAGGTGACACTGATATGTTGCTAACTGCAGATGTTAGGTCTGATGCCACACTGAGTTGTTGACCTCTTTTAATGTCATACGCTGGCACATGTCAGATCTTTCGCTGCACGTATGTTGTTAACTGAATGGTTACTCGTCATGTTATTGGTGATCAGACGGTAGACATTATCACATACGTCGTCATCTAACTTTGACCATTTCCTCTTTCATATCAGTTATGCAACGTTTGACACACATTACTGGTTAGACTCTTTGGATGTCATTAGAGACATCACATGATTTCTTCTGATGACAATATGTTTCTGATCAGATGACATGTGACTTTTGATAGCAACATGTTTCTGATCAGATGACATGTGACTTTTGATAGCAAAATGTTTTTGATCAG
>NW_003797154.1:1599212-1616687 GCF_000220905.1 Megachile rotundata | reverse complement strand
ATGTTTCTGATCAGATGACATGTGACTTTTGATAGCAAAATGTTTCTGATCAGATGACATGTGACTTTTGATAGCAAAATGTTTCTAATCAGATGACATGTGACTTTTGATGACAATATATGTTTGATCAGATGACATGTGACTTTTAATGACAATATGTTTATTGATGGCAATAAGTTTCTGATCAGATGACATGTGACTTTTGATACCAATAAGTTTCTGATCAGATGACATGTGACTTTTGATAGCAAAATGTTTCTGATCGGATGACATGTGACTGGGTGTCAATATGTTGCTAACTGAAGGCATTAGGTGATGTCTTTTGATTCACATACGATGCTAACTGAAGTTAGGTGACTATTTGTAACACCATATGTTACTAACTGAATATATCATGTGATGACTCTAATGTTGCACTGATGATCCGATACACACGTTTGCTAAGTGGAGACATGTGATGTTTTGCACACATACTTATTACTAGTAGAGGTTACGTCTTTTCATCTTCATATGTGGTGGATTAGAAATGTCATATGATTTATTTTGATAGTGAGTTTGTGATGTGAGGTGACATAGAGAGGTTGTCTTTGCACCTTCATATGTGGTAAATTAGAAATGTCACATGATTTCTTATGATGGCGATAGATTTGTGATGTGAGGTGACATGTGACGTTTAGATCTATTTATAGCTAGCGTTAAGCTAACGGTGACCTCATTTGATACGCATACTACATGCTAACACATGCTAACTGGAGACATTAGGTGACGATGCCATATATCACCAATCAATGACATATAGGTATCAAAAGACGCGATATGAAGTTTCTAGTTAGCAACTTGCTATCGCAAAACGTCATATAACATCTTCAGTTAGCGGCGTACGGTATCGGAAAACGTTACATAACATCTCCAATTAGTAACATGTAGGCATCAAAAGAGGTGATACGAAGTTTCTAGGTAGAACTTGGTATCAAAAGACGTCATATAAGGTATTCAGCAACGTATAGGTATCTAAGATATCACATCTTCAATTAGCAACTTGCATACCCAACGACGTATATCTAAAGTCTCATATTTCGGAAACGGTTTTAAATATGGAAAAATCTTTCTGGCGGAAGTTATAAGACATTAAGGAACAAGATGGCGACTATTTGATCTTGGATGGTCCGAAGAGCGAATAAATTGTAGCCATGTCTCTTGATATCCTACAACTTTGAAACTATTTTGAAAATGTTGTAGTAAAGGAAAATGGGGTCCAACATTTGAGAGTCCCTGTATATGACGACAGCAGCGCTTCCCTTGCGGTATCATTTGGAGCTCCAGAACAAAATACGGTAGTTCGGGCACCTTTGTCGAAAGAATTTCTGCCGTCATTCATTCGCGTGGCTCATTACGCGGGCCAGGAAACCGCGGCAGGGACGAAGGAGCGGAAAAAACGCATTGTCTCCTTATTACGACGAGCCCGGGAGGAAAAACGTGGCACGCAGCCACGCGGGAAACAAGATGGACGGCTGGAAATTAAACGTAGCACACGATATCCTCCGAAGGAGTACGTGGACAGGAGACCGGTCAGAGGTCACGGTTGTTCGCTTGCTTTTATTGTCTGTCCGTTGAATAGATGGAACGCGAAGCCAGACGAACGCACAGGCAGAAACAGTTTAGACGACACAAGAGAAGCCACGTCACTTCCGCTCGAAACCCTTGGCCCAGACGTTCTTTCATCCGGTCGTTTTTACTCGTGAGTCACCCACTCGCCATGGCATTCCGGGAAACGGGAAGAAAATTCGAGTTGCCATTTTTTTGCGAATTAAGCGGTTTGCTCTTACCGCTTCTCTGACTTTCTTTATTTCCAGGTTTGCTCTTCTTTTTTTTTTGGTTCTTCCATATGGAGGCGAAATTATAGGAAGATAGGAAAGATTATATGAATACTGAGATGATCAATAAGATAGGGAAGATTATATGAATACTAAGGTGATCAATAATGATGAATGCTAACATTAGTTTTATTTAAGTTGTTTTATAATAAATTGTTAGTTAGACTTGCAGTTGAATTTGTAAGAGTGTCATATGACATACATTCAGACATCATAAAGAAGATTCAGTTCTGAATTTGATTCAACTATATAGACAACATAAATTGAACTTGATCATACCAGATAACTAGTGGATCCACATGCCAGCGAATTAGCACCTGCATTTAAAATGTCGACTACCATGTAGTTGAAACAAGAGTTGCAGACCATATCGTGATAATTGATGAACATCTATCTGAATTAACGCTAGGTTACGTCCTTGTTCCAAAGAATATATGAAATATAAAAATTAGAAATATCAGTTTGATACTTTGACAGCTTGATAATTGGGTCACGACCTAATCTAGATGCCAATCTGGGTGCTAACCTAACCTAGATACTGCAGAAATAAAATATTTCTTTTTCATATCTTTAATAGCTTGAAATCACAAAAATTCTCTGGTGTTCAATAATTAATATATTCCAAAATCCTTGAATTTTAATTCTAAGTACAAATGTTATTTTAAATGCAATTTAACTTACAAAACTTAATACTAAAAATTTACTTTCTTTCCATTTGCAACAACATTTTCAACATCTTCTAAACATCGCAATGTGTCTTCTCTCGGGATTTTCGATTACGGAAGGTTCTCGAATTAATTTATAAGTTCCTTCCTCCTGAGGATACCCTCAACACCTTCGGAATCAATTACGTAAATGGCCATCCAATTTAATGCAAACTATCAACTATGTTCTGTCTGCGGTGTATTCGAAAACAAAATTCACGCGAAACAGTTGCGGAATATTTTTCAATTTACGTCCACTATGATTCTCAGTTAAAAGTTGTACATCCGCTGAACTTCCTAATGAATATTAAAAAGTTAACGCAGTATCATTTTATGGCAGTTATATTAACCTCCTACGTAAACAATGAATGACTGATTTTACGTTTTTCATATTAAATTATATGGAAATTGTTGAATAATGAAAATGTGGAGAATCTAGGTTAGAGCATTTAGGTTAGCCAATGATGCTTTTGATGGTACTTTGCGCCGCTTATAACAGTCGATAAACGAACTGAATTAACGCTAAGTTTACGTCCTTTTAAAGAAGATAAGAAATATGAAAATTAGAAATATCAGTTTGATACTTTGACAGCTTGATAATTGGGTCACGACCTAATCTAGATGCCAATCTGGGTGCTAACCTAACCTAGATACTGCCCAACCTACCTGGATGTTAACCTAACCTAGATGGATGCCAGAAGCTTATAGTCTACCAGGTGCCAGAATGAGTGCATTTCAAATGTCGAGCTACCGTAAACATATAGGTGGAACAAGAGACGCAGAGATTTTAAAGTCCAAACGTAAACGTGTCCGAAACTATCGAAAACGATACCGAACACGATTATTGTTGATTTCACGACGACCGACGTCGATGACGACCAAGTATTGTCGACGATGAGTTACAGAGCTTTCAACGTGCTTCCAGTCGATCTGTGTGAAAAATTATCGAAACCAAACGGTTTTTTATCGATTCGACACGACGGGTTGCCGCCAAAATCTATACAGCAACTTTGGGCTGTCTCAGGAGTCCATCCTCAAAATTTCGAGTGGAAACACGAAAAATAGCAGCGGGCAAACGAACAAAGATCGAATCGTCCTACAATTAACTGAGGTAATTATAGTGTAGGCAACTGTTTCATATTTGGTTCCATTGACTTGTGATCTCCGAGACGATCGTGTGTGCAGTGTTGCGTGTTTTGTCGAGGGCGATCGCGATACTCCGCCAAGAGGGTGGCTGAGTAGCAAGGTAGATTTACATGGATGAGTGGAAAAGTATGGGGAAGGGATCAAGGGTTGAACAGGTGAATCTTGAAGGGGAATAAGCTAGTCTACCCAGAAGCTGATGGTGTTTGAGCCGGTGATAGAAGGTGATATCTCTCGCGAACTGATGTTTGACACTTCCGTTCTTGTTTTAAAGCTATTCTTCATATTCGGGGCTATAAAGATAATTGAAATACAATATATGCTCTTGATATACTGGATGAAATTTTATGGTAGATACTTATTTGAATGGAATGTTATGTTCAAGGCTCACTTGGAGAATATTGGAGACAAGATGGCGTTCAAATTTTGGGAATGTAGAAATTTACAAATGTAGGAACTCAGGAATTTAAGAATGTAGGAATGAAATTTAGGAATGTAGGAATTTAGGAACATAAAATTTAAAAATTTGTAGATGCAAAAATTTAGAAATTCAAAAATTTCAAAATCTAGAAACTCAACCTTAAAAAATTGCAAAATTCAAAAGTTCTGACATTCAAAAATTTGAAAATCTAAAATATTCCATCCCTCAAACTCTGCTAACATAAAAAGAATGGTAAATTTAATAATCGTGAAAGGTGTCCCCAAAAATACATCCGCTATCCTCATCACCGCGCAAATGTCCAAAAAACGTCGTAAAAAAAGATTACACCCCGGTTCATATTGCGCATGGTTATAAATATTTAAAAATGCATGCAGCATAATGAAAGCAGGACGCGCTACGATAACAATTATTCAGATTACGAGCAGAAAAAGGTAAACTGGTGTGAAAATCTGTGATTTCGTAGCCAAGCTAAATCGCAGCAGCAATCGGCGATGCAACCTCGAACTTTTATAAATGTATTTTTCTCGTCAATGAATTAAAACGCCTGCCTTTTTCAATGATGCACACTCGTCTACGCGTACGAACATCCGGCAAAGTGTGGCGACTCGTTTTTTATTCATAATCGCGTCGCACGAACAAACACACGGTACGAAGCTGAACGAGCGAGGGTGCAAATATGCAATATATATTTCAGCTCGCCACCGGACAAATGGAAGAGCCGAATGCGACACCTGCATACCTAGCCTGATGCATCTCACTTTCTGTCTCTCGTCGTGGCCATTATTTATTCGAAAATTCGTACAGGAAACATCAGCTAGAAAACATACCTACGAAACAACGGATCTCGATGCTACTCGAGATATACTGTTTACCAGAAATCTGCGTAATCGTTTTTTTTAGAGTTTATAAGTTTTTAATGTTTGATATTTGTCGTGTATTATTTGCTGAAAGACAAATTTAGATGAAATTATCAAATTTTCTGTATTTCGAACATCTAAGTTGTTAAATTTCTGAATATACAATTTTTCAATTTTTCGATTCTTCGATTTTTCAATTTTTCAATTTTTCAATTTTTCAATTTTTCAATTTTTCAATTTCTCTATTTTTCCATTTTTCAATTTTTCAATTTTTCAATTTCTCAATTTTCCAATATTTCAACTATTCCAGTATTCAAGCATTCAAGTATTCAAGGGTTCAAGTATTCAAGGGTTCAAGTATTCAAGGGTTCAAGTATTCAAGGGTTCAAGTATTCAAGCATTCAAATATTCAAGTATTTAAGCATTCAAATATTCAAGCATTCAAGTATTCAGGTATTCAATGATTCAATTCTCCAAATCTTCCATTTTTCAATTATTCAATTTTCCAATTTTTCAATTTTTCAATTCTCCAATTCTCCAATTCCCCAATCCCCCAATTCTCCAGTCTCCATTTCTTCAATTATTCAATTATTCAATTTTTCAGTTCTTTAATTCTCCAATTCTCCAATTCTCCAATTTGCCAATTCTCCAACTCTACGCTTCTTCAATTCTTTAATTATTCAATTACTCAATTATTCAATTATTCAATTATTCAATTATTCAATTGTTCAATTGTTCAATTGTTCAATTCTTCAGTTCTTCGGTTCTTCAATTCTTCGATTCTTCGATTTTTCGGTTCTTCAATTCTTTGATTCTTCAATTCTTCAATTCTTCCATTCTTCAATTCTTCAATTCTTCCATTCTTTAACTTTTCAATTTTTCAATTTCTATAATTTGATTTGAAAATTTTCAAATTTAAATTTCTAAATTTACCTAATCTGTAAGTTTTCAAATGTTAAAATGTTCATTGTCTTAATTTCAAAGCACTTCAATTTCCAAATCTTCAAATATCAAATTATCGAATTTCCAAAGTACTATTTCAAAATGGATAAACGTTCAAGTTTTCAAATATCAAATTCTGCTCTAAAGCAAATACATATTATAACACGATCTTAACTCTTGTATTTTCTACTTGAGCAATTATTAAATTCGCAACGAATCCACTTTCCCCTCAACATACTTTAAACAATCGGGTAATACGACCTCCGTTATGTTTTTCATTTTACAAAATTTTATTCCGAAACTAGTCCGTGTCAGTTCGTAATGAAATACACGAACCTCATTGAAAGCCAGCTCTTTATGATCGAACAATTCTGAAAGGATAAGCAAAGCAGTGATTCAAGTACTTTTTTTTGTAAAGGGTGTCGATTAATTGAGTTAATTGGAAACAGACTGTTTTAATAGCACGATCCCTTTTGGGAGCAGAGGGTCCGTGAATTTTAGCTTCGAGTAGCACTCATACTTGAGTGTATTGATTACGACACGGTTAATTGTTCATTGTTCGCCTAATGGCTTCTCTCATGAACGCTATATAATTTTTAACTATTGTTATTAAAAATTAAATATTTCTCATACTTTCATCAGAATTAACACTTCCATGTATTTCACTGTTAATATTCTATGGAGATGTTGTTGGGTCAAAAGTAATTTTTTATGTTTAACATAAATAAATAGCAAACTTTAATATTAATAAAATAATCGTGTCTGAAAATTTATTCAGTTAATTTTTAATAAGAAGCTGAATGAAAGAATTTGATTAATTTTGAATAAAAACACGTCTGGAAGAATGTAAATGTAGCCGGCAACTAAACAGACAGTAATGAGCTTACAAAATCGTGCAAATGTTTGCATCGCAGTTGTAACGAGAATGATTAATGCAGATTTGTGGTTGTAAGAACTATACGTTCCACCTCAATCAATACGCGAGCGATCATAAACCTGGATTATTATGATGTTCCGTGGGATGACGCGGTACAATCATTCTATAAATTAATACCGATCGGTCTACTAAAATGCCGTGTAACACGAGTTGAAGTTTCACGGCGCGATATACGGTTTGGTGGAATGATCGATCATGGTCGAATTGCTGTGTTGATTGGAAATGCGATATACCGTGTAACTTGGCGTCATAATTACGTAAATGTTTGTCGCGAGCTGAAGTAGCGAATAAAAGGGGATTATTAGGTGTTAATGTACGGAATTTTTGTTCACTTGTTATATTGCATGATTTAGCTTTTATAATGTAATTAAGTAACTGTTTGTACTGAGTTGAAGTATTATATAAAAAGGGATTGTATTAGTTGTAAGATGTTCAGTATATTATTTCTCTTCTTATATTGCATAAATCAATATTGGAAAATAAATTACGTAAATATTTATATCTGCGTTGAGGAAACATTGGAAAAGGGACTGTGCTAGCTGTTAGTGTTCAGTATATTATTTCTCCTTTTATATTGCATAATTCAATATTAGAAAATAAATTACGTAAATATTTATATCTGCGTTGAGGAAACATTGGAAAAGGGACTGTGCTAGCTGTTAGTGTTCAGTATATTATTTCTCTCAATATATTGCATAATTCAGTATTCACAGTATAATTGCGAAAGTATTTGTACTAAGTTGAATTATTACATAAAAGGAGATTATATTTGCTGTTAATGTTCACTATTTAATTTCTCTCATTATATTGCATAATTCAGTATTGAGAGTATAATTACGAAAATATTTGTACTGAGTTGAATTATTACATAAAAAGGAAATTATATTTGCTGTTAGGGTCCACTATTTAATTTCTCTCATTATATTGCATAATTCAGTACTAAGAGTATAATTAAGAAAATATTTGTACTGAGTTGAATTATTATATAAAAAGGAGATTATATTAGCTGTTAGTGTTTAGTATTTAATTTCTTTCATTATATTGCATAATTCAGTATTAAGAGTATAATAAAGAAAATATTTGTACTGAATTGAATTATTATATAAAAAGGAGATTATATTAGCTGCTAGTATTCAGTACATAATTTCTCTCATTATATTGCATAATTCAGTATTGATAATATGTATGATTACGTAAATATTTACATTGAGTTGAAGTATCACATAAAAAGGGCTTGTATTAGCTGTTGGTATTCAGTATAATTTCTCTCCTTATATTGCATAATTTAGTATTCAAAATATACGTACGCATTTGTCCTGAATTGAAGTAATGATTAAAAAGGGAGCAATTAAATAGCTAATAATAGCTAATTAATTAGCTATCAGTGTTTAATATTTCATCTCTCTCCTTATATTGCATAATTCAGTATTCAGAATATAATTAGGTAAATATTTGTCCTGCAGAAGTAACGAATAAAAAGAAACTGTATTAGGTGTCTATGTGCCGTATTTTATCTCTCTTCTTATATTGCATAATTCAGCATTGAGAATAAAATTACGTAAATACTTGTATTGAGTTGAAGTAGCGACTAAAATGAACCATATTAGGCGTCTAGTGCCGTATTTTGCCACTCTCCTTATATTGCATAATTCACTATTTCAGTATTTTCTTTAATTCCTTATATTGTATGGTATGAAACGCCTTTAATCTTCCCAAATCCCTTCCAAATACGCATTTCCCACATTTAATTTCCCAAAATCGGCTTCTAACGGTGAAATATCCTTCACATCAATTTCTGACCCAAATCTACACCACCAAACTGTGCATCACATTCACCTCAAAATCCCAAATACCGTTTTAATCTCTTCAAATCTCATTCGTAAACAAAACAACCCCCACCCCTTCACAGTAGCCACAATTTTGCAACCCCAGTTGTAATTCCGCAAGCCCGCAAAATTCAAGCTATCCAAAAAAACGTGTCCGTAAACCATGCGTTACAAAACCGTAGAAAGAAAATTCGTGTGTAAAAAAGGGCGTAACAGCGAAAGTTACGGTGGTCTCAAACCGCAGAGGCACGAAACCGCACGGCCGTCCGAAACGTTTCTTTCGGTTGTACTTCAATAAAAAGAGATTACCGTGGAAGAAAAGAATATTCGGGAAAACACGAGATTACGTGATCGTAAAAAACCGTGTAACCGGCTCGTGAGAATCCCCGCGCGAGCAAACTGGAAGCATGATTGAACAAGCTCGTTGAAATCGAAGATATATGGTATCGGAAGGAAGGGGTCACACAGGGACATCCCCTTGCCATGTGTCGTTTAAGTGTAACGAGTGTTTGTACTGCAAGGGGTTAAGCAAACGTGGCTACGTAGTTTGGTAACATTGTATGGAAGTTGAAGTACTTACGATGGGGGGATATGGTGGCCACCATGAATCATAAATGTCTCTCTGTCCCTTCGAATCACGTCCCTCTTGCTGTGTGTTCGCCGGTAAAGAGCAGAACTAACTCGATCGTTTGCGTACGTGTGCCGCAGATACTCGCGTTGGAAGTATGCAAACTTTTGCCGCGCTTTTTTAAATATTTATGTGGCGAATTTTAGTGATGCGCCTACAGACACAATTTGTACTTTTGGAATTTTTTGGGAGTCTGAATGGATAAATTATTTTTAAAGACACTTTAAGTTATTAATTCCATGCGTGACAATTTAACGCGTAGTAATTCTACGCGTGGTAGTTCAACGCGTAGTAATTTTACGCGAGGTAATTCCACGCGAGATAATTCAACGTGTGGTAATTCAATGCGTAGTAATTCCACGCGTGATAATTACATGCTTGATAGTTCCACACATCCTAATTCAACGCGTAGTAATTGCACGCGTGGTAATTCAACGCGTAGTAATTCCATGCGTGGTAATTCAGCGCGTGGTAATACTATGCTTGATAAGTCCACGCGTGGCAATTCAAGGCGTAGTAATTCCACGTGTGGTAATTCAGCGCGTGATAATTCTATGCTTGATAGTTCCACGCGTGGTAATCCAACGCGTAGTAATTCCACGCGTGGTAATTCAACGCGTAGTAATTCCACGCGAGGTAATTCGCCTACAGACACAATTTGTACTTTTGGAATTTTTTGAGAGTCTGAATGGATAAGTTATTTTTAAAGACACTTTAAGTTCGAATTTTTACGTAAATAGATTTGCCATGCTATTAGAATTTAATTCTATTATAATTTGTAACATTACAGATTATAAGGAATTTTGTTAAATATATGAAGGGTTAGTTAATGAAGAATCTTTGTATATTACAGAAATTGTTTAGTAGATTTATTGAAAAGAAGTTATTAACTAGAACTCGATGATTTACTTATGTGTGTCGTAGAGAGTCGTGTTGGAGGTATGCAAACTTTTGGCGCGCTTTTTTAAATATTTATATGGCGGACAACGGTGGTGCGCTTACGAGCACAATTTATATGCACTTTTTGGAATATTTTGTATTTTGTGGATCGATAAATTGTTATTTGAGTAGAGAATTATGTACAGTTTATGATCCAGGAAATTTTACATATTTTTACATATTCACATATGAAGACTTATCACTTATTGTATTAAGAATTGTTTCATACTGTGAATTATAATTAATTTTGTCAAATATATGAAGTATTGCACAGTTTAAATATTATAAAGAATTAGTAGAATTATTAAAAATAAATTATTAACTGAAACTTGATGATTTGCATATGTGTGCCATACACAAGAAAAGTATTCAAACTTTTGGCGCGCTTTTTAAAATACATTTACAACATCTCATACAGTTACAAACATAATTTATACATGTGATTTGGTACATTTATATAATATATTCTCGTTGAATAAATTATTATTTCATTCCAAAGATAATTTAGAAGATAAACTTTTTAATTTCAAGAACTTTTACATAAAAGTATTTGTCATTCTACTAGAAATCATTCTATGTTAATTTTAAATAGTTCTGTTAAAAGTACAAAGAATTAATAGATTTATTGTTTAATAGATTTGTTAAAAGTAAAATTTGCGTTTGAGTGTATAAATACACATGCAGACGGTATTCAAACTTTTGGCGCGCTTTTTGAATGTTGATACGACGTGTAACAATAAAGAGACAATTATAAGCAAAATTTATGTATGCAATTTGAAATCTTTTTATACTATTTTGTATATGGACAAGTTGTTATTTTTTTAAAATTATAATTCATATTAATAATATTATTATTATTTTCAAAAGATAAATTAATACTTAGGTCTACTATTTCTGTGAGGCAATAGACTTATTAAATCTGTCATTTATTTCATTGGAAACCATTCTCAATTATAAATAAATATAATAATAATAAAATTATAAATAATATAATAAATATGATAAAATTATAAATAATATAATATATATAATAAAATTATAAGTAATATGATAAATATAATAAAATATAAACACAATATAATAAATATAATAAATATAATAAAATAATAAATAAGAAAGTAATCAATTTTGTTAAACAATAAATTAATTATTTGTTTTACTACAATTAATTTCAAGTTTAATTTATGAATCATTATATAAATTATTATACTCAATTTTTTAGTACACTTAACTGAAACCAAAATAAAAGCAAATTATTGTTAACAATTTAATTAAACTATTAACTTACTATTAAATTACTATCACTCGTGCTATATAACATTAAATACATATAAATATATAAAAAATGCAATATAACAAACGAAATACAAAATTATTCCAAAAAACCGTTTCTACACTCCACCAGAAACAGAATTTCAATATAAAATCAATTATTCACCCGCAAAATTGTTCAAGAGTCTAAATCCCGTTTCGAATTGCTAAGCAAGTCGCGTAAAAACCAGCAAAAGTCCGTTTGAAGCTCAAAAGGAAAGCCCGAGAAGGTGATCAACGAAATTCCGCCTTCGTCTGAAATTTACAAAGAAAACCACCGGAATCCTCATACGAATTCCACGCAGCGTTGCATATTCGGGCGTGTTCGAGCGAAAAGAGGAAGCGGTTTCGAGCTCTCATTATTTTGTGGATCGTTTAAGAGAGGTCTCGCAAAGTGGCCGAAATTTCGTTCCTTTCGGGCTCACCTGTTCACGACGAGAACCCTTCGCGATGCGTCACTTCCGTTTACGGATTCCACTTAAGACACCGCAACCAGTGGGAGACACCGAAAGATGGTTCCGGTGTGTGCCTCGTGTGGGATTCTCCCACGATACATGGATCCGCACCACCTTTTCTGTCTTCGAGACGCCCTTATCGGACCGCGAAAATCTCCACCATCGGGTCACGGCGA
Source organism: Megachile rotundata (assembly GCF_000220905.1). Classification (NCBI taxonomy): domain Eukaryota; kingdom Metazoa; phylum Arthropoda; class Insecta; order Hymenoptera; family Megachilidae; genus Megachile; species Megachile rotundata. The sequence continues at coordinate 1,604,453 of NW_003797154.1, read as the reverse complement.
TAATTAGAAGGCTAGACGTTGTTTTGCCGACGAAGGAAACAGTCTGTCGTTAAATACCGCAAGGTTCGCCGAGAAAACTAAATTGGAACTTTTGCGTTTAGCTTGCACAGCGTTAGGTGCCTCGAATACACGATCAGTCGATATTAGCGAATTTCGGGTCACTTGTTTCGGAGGAGACATTTTCGCTTATTGGCTAAGGGGACTTTTGCTTGTTTCAGGAAACGTCCTTGCTTATGTCAGATGATTAGTGAGTTGTTACAATTGTTTGATATGGTAATTCGTGGTGTGTTCCATATAACTCCACGCGTAGTAATTCCAAGCTAGATAATTCTATGCTTGATAGTTCCACGCGTGGTAATTCAACGCGTTGGAATTACTTGTGTGGTAATTCAACGTGTAGTAATTCCACGCGTGGTAATTCAACGCGTAGTAATTCCACGCGTGGTAATTCAGCGCGTAGTAATTCCACGTGTGGTAATTCAATACGTAGTACTTCCACGCTTAGTAATTCAACGCGTAGTAATTCTACGCGTGGTAATCCAACGCGTAGTAATTCCACGCTTGGTAATTCAACGCGTAGTAATTCCACGCGAGGTAATTCAACGCGTGGTAATTCAATGCGTAGTAATTCCACGCGTGATAATTCTATGCTTGATAGTTCCACGCGTGGTAATCCAACGCGTAGTAATTCCACGCGCAGTAATTCAATGCATAGTACTTCCACGCGTAGTAATTCAACGCGTAGTAATTCCACGCGTGGTAATTCAACGCGTAGTAATTCCATGCGTGGTAATTCAGCGCGTGGTAATACTATGCTTGATAAGTCCACGCGTGGTAATTCAAGGCGTTGTAATTCCACGCGTGGTAATTCAGAGCGTGATAATTCTATGCTTGATAGTTCCACGCGTGGTAATCCATCGCGTAGTAATTCAATGCGTAGTACTTCCACGCGTAGTAATTCCAAGCGTGGTAATTCAACGCGTAGTAATTCCAAGCGTGGTAATTCAACGCGTAATAATTCCACGTATGACAATTCAACGCGTAGTAATTCCACGTATGACAATTCAACGCGTAGTAATTCTACGCGTGGTAATTCAACGCGTAGTAATTCCACGCGAAGTAATTCAATGCGTGGTAATTCAATGCGTAGTAATTCCATGTGTGATAATTCTATGCTTGATAGTTCCACGCGTGTTAAATCACCGCTTGATAGATCATCGTGTGGTAATTGAATACTTGTTAATTCCACGCATGATAATTGAACGTATCATAATTCAACGCTTGATAATTTAACCCATTATTATTCTATACGTGATAATTCACCGCGTGATAATTCTGTACTTGATATTTCCACGCATGATAATTCACCGCGTAGTAAATTATCACGCACAAATTCCTCCGTCATAATTTTCGTATACCTACAATTTATTACCTTCAATTAATCAACAAAATGATTATTACATTACATAATACAGTCTAAATTTTGTACTAAACCTTGATAACAACGAAAGAATTAGCATTAGAAAAATTAATGTAAAATATTAATATGAGTAATAATGTAACAACAACTTAATATTCCACCACCGTTATTAGTCACATTTATTAAATTATTAATAATAGTATTAATATTAGGAAAATTAAGAGAAAGGAGAATGATAACGGAAGAAAAAGTTGATATTCCACTATCTTTATTAAAACACTAAAATGTACCCGAAAGATGGTGCGTGTTTAAATAACTCGTCTGAAATTCTTTGTGGAAGAAATTAAACGCTTTAGAAAAGTTTTGTAAATTGTGCAGAAGAATAGCAGTGAAAATGGTAAAGAACACGTGTACAGATAACTGAAATACCTGGAACATTCTCATATAAATAATGGCGGAGCACATTTTCCATCTCCTGTGTTAAAGTTAATTATGCTCACATTCCAGCTGGTACTTTTCTTAATTTCGAAAGTTATATCTCCATTTCCCTGGTGATTTTGGGGTACGGAGAACATTTTAGGAATTCTATGTCCACGCTTTGGTGAAATGGTTTATTGTTCTCAAATATGTGCTAGTAAGCGAAAATATGTGTTGTTTTTATCAGTGTCAATTCTATTTCGTATTTGTTATGTCGGGTATTGAATGGAATTCAATATATTCTTATTAAACATATTGTACATATTTTTCTGTTTTTGAATATTGTAAAAGAGGATTTATTTTATGATTGAATTCGTGGAATGTTTATTAAAATAAATTGGCAAATAATATTATAAAAAAATAATCCTTTCTATCGCTTTTTAATTATCATATAATAATTTATTCATGTACATGAATTTTTATAGAAAAATTTTTAATGAATTTTTCTGAAAGAGTATTGAATTATTCTGAATTCTACAGAGTATTAAAAGAAAATAATAGTTCATTTTTAGTGAATTTAATTATCAAGAATGAACACCATTTTTAATATATCGACAGTGTCTGGAAATTATAAAGAATTTTACAATATTTACCATTTTTATATTTTCTGAAAGCACATTTAATTATTACGATGTTTTAATAGTATTTAAAAAATAGTTTTCAGATCAAATAATTTTCTTTCTTTTTAATATGACAGTCAAATTATATTAAATTATTTATTTATCAAAATAGAATACTATTTTTAATAAAACAGTAGGCTACAAAAATTGCAATTTTTACAATAATTTTAATAATAAAATTTATTTTCGTTTTAATTTAATTTATTACAAAATGTTCTTACACTTTCAAATCTAGTAAAATATGTAGCTACAAGTACATACAAGTAAATTTACTTAAAAATTGTTAAAAAGCGCGGTGTAGAATGTGACGAAGGAATCCATTTTCCTCTGAAGAAAAGCGTGACAACAGTTTTCACTTAACATTATGAAAAGAAGGTTATTAATCACTTCAGTTTTTTCATGTAGATGCAGGTTCAATAACTACGGCGAATACGCATACAGGATAGAATTAAATAAACAGAGTATAAGTGATTAGTTAAGATTTTGGGAATTTAGGAATTTTGGAATGCAGGTATTACGGTTTTCAGTTTCATTCTAAAAACAACCATGTTCGACAAAAGAATACAAATTACAATATTATACGCGTAGAACTATTAAGCATAGAATTATCACACGCTGAATTACCACGCGTTGAATTACTGCGCGTTGAATTACCACGCGTGGAATTACTACGCGTTGAATTACCACGCGTGGAGCTATCAAGCATAGAATTATCACGCGCGGAATTACCACGCGTGGAGTTACTATGCGTTGAATTACCACGCGTGGAACTATTAAGCATAGAATTATCACGCGCTAAATTACCACGCGTGGAATTACTACGCGTTGAATTACCACGCCTGGAATTACTACGCGTTGAATTACCACGCGTGGACTTATCAAGTATAGAATTATCACGCGCTGAATTACCACGCGTCGAATTACTACGCGCTGAATTACCACACGTCTGAATTACCACGCCTGGAATTACTACGCGTTGAATTACCACGCCTGGAATTACTACGCGTTGAATTACCACGCGTGGAATTACTACGCGTTGAATTACCACGCGTGGAACTATCAAGCATAGAATTATCACGTGCTGAATTACTACGCGTTCAATTACCACGCGTGTAATTATCAAGCACAGAATTATCACGTGCTAAAATACCACGCGTTGAATTATTAAACATTGAATAACTTTCCGACTTATATATGACTTCCGTACGTTATATCACAACGCGTCTAATCCAGCCTTGTTGTATTATAATACACCACATAACAATATGTTAGATTCCCTCTCGTTATAGCACCTATTACCTTCCCAACTAACTCATCTCTCCACCCTTCCTTATTACTTAATATCAAATAAAAAATATTTCATTCACATTGCCAATTTCCTCAATACTTCCCTAAAACCTACCATTTCCCATTACGATATCTCTTTATATTATCATCCCATTCCAAATAACTCCACGCCCTATTTCGAACACCATATCATTCCCCGTATCTCGTTCAAACAAAATTCGTTCAGGTCTCGGGAGCCGTGTGAGAAAAAGAAAGGAAGAATAAAAGGTGCGGTGAATTAATGAATTCCGGTCGCACGAGCGTGTAGGAAACCCGCGAAACGATCGGGCGATAAACGTCGAAACGCAGGGGTTGGGTTTTCATTCATCGAGTTGGCCTGTCAAAGGCCAAGGGTTCGTTCCGCTCGGCTGGTTGCCCGCGGGTGAAGCTGCGAGCCCCGGGGCTTCCGCGGACGATATATCTTCTTGCTCCATATCTTCTTTTTTTGCCACCCGTTTCCTACCCCGCCAGCCAGGGTTGCACGGGTATCTCCGGTTAAGGTGGCTGAACACTTCAGAATTTTCTCACGCTCCGCCGGTATAAATATTTACAGCTCCGCTGCGAGCATTTCCGGGGACGGTTCACCTGCAAGAAACTGCTCCTACGACTTGCTCGCGACGTGCCCGCTTTTGCCCGTTTTCCACTTCACTTTGGTCCTCCATGTTCCCCGCACGTTTCGCAATTTTCTTCTTTCTTGTATTTTTGCCCGCCGTTAGAAAGTAACCTTATTCCGGGTGCCGTTTATGTGCGAAATATTTAGAGACTTCCCTAAATTCCGATAATACGAGGTGCTTGGTTATGGTTATGACGGATATAAGATGTTCGCTTTTATCCCTTTTGCGATTATTGATATAATTTATTCTGGTTGCAGATAATATATCGAATATTTAAGGTTTTTTTCTGAATTAGTAAGAAAATAGTAATGGAAGTTTTAAAATGAGACTCAAGGTTTCGAAATCTTGCTTTTCATTTCCGACCGAAGTCGGTTGATAGGTTAGTTAAGCTCTTAGGCACGACGGTTCACTATAGTAGCTTTCGAACGTCATCATATATTATATGAAAACACAAGATCACATTTGTTACTCTTATTAAATAATACTTGAATGAAAATAATATCTCGCTTTTAATGTAATTTTAAGTAAAAAGTTCGATGTGACGCGGTACGGAGCGTCTTGTCGCGTAGCGCAGTCATGAAACAGGACCTCTCCATGGTCTGCGCTAGGCTACAAAAGGGTACCATTTTAACCTCTTAGGTACGACGCGCCACTATAGTGGCGGACCATCTCTCTGTACGATGGTCCACTATAGTGACTTTCGCGAACGTCATCGTAGATTAGCGCCATAGTGGCTCACTCTACCGGCTCACTCGCCACCGTTTCAATTGAACGATCGTTTTCA
>NW_003797154.1:1571270-1598621 GCF_000220905.1 Megachile rotundata | reverse complement strand
CTCTCCATGGTCCGCGCTAGGCTACAAAAAGAGTACCATTTTAAATATGTGTTCGTGGATTTCGTTATAAATGAGTTTGTGAACTGTAAATCCAGTTCGAACTACAACAAGCTTTTGAACTACATCAAGGAATTAACTTCTTAGGCACGACGGTCCACTATAGTAGCTTTCGAACGTCATCATATATTATATGAAAACACAAGATCACATTTGTTACTCTTATTAAATAATACTTGAATGAAAATAATATCTCGCTTTTAATGTAATTTTAAGTAAAAAGTTCGATGTGACGCGGTACGGAGCGTCTTGTCGCGTAGCGCAGTCATGAAACAGGACCTCTCCATGGTCTGCGCTAGGCTACAAAAGGGTACCATTTTAACCTCTTAGGTACGACGCGCCACTATAGTGGCGGACCATCTCTCTGTACGATGGTCCACTATAGTGACTTTCGCGAACGTCATCGTAGATTAGCGCCATAGTGGCTCACTCTACCGGCTCACTCGCCACCGTTTCAATTGAACGATCGTTTTCAAATGTTTCGATTCGCACTTTTTTGCCTTCACCACGTTTCAGAAGAGTATTAACAAATCCCACAAAAGTACATTACATGTAAATAAAAGGTACCGCCAAGTTTAGGCACCATGGGACCTCCTTGCACTAATACATATTGTCAACATTTAGAAATTATTTTGTGAATTTTCGAAAAAAGTATCAAGGCTAAAGTACATGTATCTTTGGGAAAAAATTGTAATTGAATCGTGGAAAACTTCATTCCAATGTAGTTGTAGAGAACATTGTTACACGTGGTGCTAACAATTTGCGTCCCATTTTGCTGCACACAGAAGCAGAGTTCAGCCTAAGAGGTTAATTACAATTAGATGAGGTGTTGATTTATTTAAAATTATATATATAACCAAACTTTTAAGGCTGTGGAGTGATGATTGTCAGTCAGTAGTTGTCTTGGTTAACGTTTCGTCTCCTCGGTTCGAAGATTTTAACTTTGAGAAACAAATTTATGTGCCTATACAATAAATGTTAATCATATCCAGATACACCTAGTGTCTTAAAACAGTTTCGAGTTTTTCCGTCATAAGACGCTACATAAACAGTTTTGAGTTCATCCCGTCATAAAACGCTCCTTGTGTCGACACTGTTCCGCACACGTTTCGCCATTTTCTTCGCCGCCATTTGCCCGTCCTCTTCCGTTAGAAAGTAACCGTATTCTTCCGTTTGCCGTTTATGTGGTAAATATTTGTCGACTGTTGTAAATTTGAAGTGATACTCGTATTTGGATATGGTTGTCGTATATATTGGGTGTCTCTGAAATATTCGTACTTCTCTTTTCTAATTTTAGTTTCATCGAGATTTGTTAAGATATTTATTGAGATGAGTTAGTAGGAGGTAATGCGATCCAAATCAGAATATCTTGACAATTATTTATTTATTTCCACCAGTTTGCAAATGTTTGATTTGAATGAGGATATTTTTTGACTACCCTGTACTTATAAATAGTTTGAGTTAAATATCGAATAAACTAGTCACAACATGGAATAAATTAGTAGTAGTATAAAGTAAACTAGTCACAGTATAGAACAAACTAGTGGTAGCATAAAACAAAGTGCATTATCGGTAAATTATTTGTACACTGATCGTCCACTATACACGCACTATATGTACATTACAAGTACACTATTTATACACTGCGAGCTCCCTATTAATCAACAGATGAATAAGTAAATAAATGACTGTGCGATTGAAACGTCGCTAAATATAATCCCCGACAAAACATACCATTACACACGTCACGAAAAACACTAAAAAAAATCCGTTTGACCCAGAAATAAAAGTGTAACACTCCTTATCCCCGTCTTAAAGGTATATAGCCACTAAAGCAGTTCAGTAAGCTTTCATCTCGTCTCTCTCGCTCTCCATATTTGTCGTTCTGTATGTTTTTCGTCGGTGGTTCCCTCTCGTGTCGACGAGGCTTAGCGGCTAGCCCACACTCTCTCAGTTTCGAGTGGATATCTACAACGTGTGTAACGTACAATCCTCTCAGAAAGCGTCCCCCACAGGCTATCTTACTATCGCGCTTCTTCCTTCTTTCTAAGTTCACCCCGGGGCTCGGTCTAGACTTCTGACCTTTGCCTTCCCCCTAGACGAACGATCCTCTGGGTCATCGAGGGTCGCGAATAGTGCCTCGTTTTTTACGCCAACTAAACGACTACTTGCTAAGATGATCCTCGAACATCTTCGGGACAAGTTTTTATTTGGACGGAGGGGACGATCGGGACGATGATTGAAGAGCTTCTTGCGAAGACGTTTCGGGGTCACTGTGTTGTTTCTTGGGGAAGGGGTTTATGTTCCTGGAGGATTATTCGGGGAATATGGTCTTTTGGGATTTTTGGGATGGTTTGCATAGGTGGGGGTTTAGAGCTTATGCATTTGGGGAATTTGAGAGTTTGGGAATTTTTTGGAGTTTTGGAGTTTTGGAGATTTGGGGATTTGGGATTTGGGGATTTGGAGAGTTGGAGATTTGGAGATTTGGAGATTTGGAGATTTGGAGATTTGGAGATTTGGAGATTTGGAGATTTGGAGATTTGGAGATTTGGGGATTTGGAGAGTTGGAGATTTGGAGATTTGGAGATTTGGAGATTTGAAGATTTGGAATTGGAGATTTGGAGATTTGGAGATTTGGAGATTTGGAGATTTGGAGATTTGGAGATTTGGAGATTTGGAGATTTGGAGATTTGGAGATTTGGAGATTTGGAGATTTGGAGATTTGGAGATTTGGAGATTTGGAGATTTGAAGTTTTGGAGATTTGGAGATTTGGAAATTTGAAAATCTGAGAGGTTCAGAGATTTAGAGATTTGGAGATTTGGAGATTTGGAAATTTGAGAGATTTGGAGATTTGGAAATTTGAGAGATTGGGAGATTTAGAGATTTGGAGTTTTAGAGATATAGAGATTTGGAGTTTTGGAGATTTGGAGATTTGGAGATTTGAAAATCTGAGAGATTCAGAGATTTAGAGATTTGGAGACTTGGAGACTTGGAGATTTGGAGATTTAGAGATTTGAAAATCTGAGAGATTCAGAGATTTAGAGATTTGGAAATTTGAGAGATTTGAAGACTTGAGAGATTTGGAAATTTGAGAGATTTGAAGACTTGAGAGATTTGGAGATTTGAGAGATTGGGAGTTTTGGAGTGTTGGAGTTTCAGAGTTTTGAAGTTTTGGATGTTAGGATTTTAAGGTTTTGGAAGTGTAGTATTTTTGGAAGTTCTAGATTCTGGTATTTTGGAATTTTTCGGGTTGGGGTTTTGCATCGTTGGGTTTTTGGGGATTTTTAGAGTTTATGGATTTGGGGAATTTGAAAGCCTAGGAATTTTGGGATTTTAAGGTTTGGGAAATTTGGGATTTGTGGAAGTCTTAGATTCTAGTATTCTGTGATTTTTAAGGTTGAGGTTTTGCATCTTTGGGTTTTTAGAGCTTATGGATTTGGGGAATTTGAAAGCTTAGGAATTTTGAAATTTTAAGGTTTGGGAAATTTTTTGGAGATTTGGAGATTTGGAGATTTGAAGATTTGGAATTTTGAGAGATTTGGAGATTTGGAAATTTGAGAGATTTGAAGACTTGAGAGATTTGGAGATTTGAGAGATTGGGAGTTTTGGAGTGTTGGAGTTTCAGAGTTTTGAAGTTTTGGATGTTAGGATTTTAAGGTTTTGGAAGTGTAGTATTTTTGGAAGTTCTAGATTCTGGTATTTTGGAATTTTTCGGGTTGGGGTTTTGCATCGTTGGGTTTTTGGGGATTTTTAGAGCTTATGGATTTGGGGAATTTGAAAGCTTAGGAATTTTGAAATTTTAAGGTTTGGGAAATTTGGGACTTGTGGAAGTCTTAGATTCTGGCATTTTGGGATTTCTAGTGTTGGAGTTTTGCATCGTTGGGTTTTTGGAATTTTCAGAGTTGATGGATTTGAGGAATTTGAAAGCTTAGGAGTTTTTGAATTTTTGGCAAGTTTGGAGTTTAGTATTTTAGGATTTTAAAGTTTTGGAAGTTTCGGATTTTTTGAAATTTCAGATTCTAGGATTTCTGGAAACTTTAGATTTTGGCATTTTTAGATTTTTAGAACTGGTTTGTATCGTTAGGTTTTTGGGATTTTTGAGCTTATGGATTTGGGGAATTTAAGAATTTAGAAATTCTGAAATTTCTGCCAGTTTTAAATTTTAGGATTTTAAGGTTTTGGAAGTTTGGGATTTTTTTAAAGTTTTAAATTCTGAGATTTTTATAAATTTTAGACTCTGACATTTTACAATTTACATTTGCAGAATTTTAATATTTTGAGGTTGTGTAATTTTGTGCTTTGAGGATTTTAAGATTTTATGGTTCCAAGGTTTTAAGTTTTTAGAATTCTAGAATTTTGGAGTTTGTACTTAAAATTTGTATTTTAATTTGTATTTTATTAATGTTTGTACTTAAAACTCTAAAATATTGCAATTTTTTCATTTTGGAACCTTTTTGAAATTTGCAATTAAAAATATTAAAATGTTCATTTTAAATTGAAAATTCTTCTTCATAATTGAACAGTCTTATTAATAAATTGAACAGTCTCATAATTGAAAAAAAATTAAAGAGACCTAATAATAAATAAGGATCTATAATCTATCAATTTCAATTATCTTCGCCTCTAATTAATTTGACATATCAGAAAGTATTGTTAGTATACCTAATGCCTTCCTGCATCATTACCATTGAATCGTTCCTCCCCAAATAACGGTACATTAAATTTATATTTATAATTCATCCCGCCTCTCTGGTTTCGTGCATAAAAGATTATTCCGTTACAGACGAAAAGTAATAAATGTCGAGCAATTAATTAACAGTAATAACACTGGGAATATGTACGCGATCCCGTCGCATTAATTGCAACCACGATATTACATTATTAATAACCGTAATCAGTTCCCATTATCTAATACCGTCGTTCTCTAAAATGCACAAAAATTTGGAACTTTACGCCATTATCCTGCAGAGTATACGCGGAGAAAATGGCGTCGGCAAAAAAATATTCCGCGAAGTTTAAATATGCGAGATACGATCTGCACGAGTAACGCATACAACATTTTTTTTATCAATACTTGCTTTTTTCGTGAGTTTTTTTCGGGGCTTTCTTCTTTTTATTTTGAACAATGTATATCTTGCGTATTGCTGATACGACGGAGTATTTGCATTTAATGTTTGGAAAATATGGCCCGCGGAACTGGATTGCGATTTATGGAGTAGAGACTTCTTCATTTATTTGCTACGTTCGAAAATATTTTTGCAGATTTGTCAGGCCTTTTTTCGTCGATGTTTTGCGCGAGCTTTTGTATTTTTCACAGTGTTTTAGTTTTGACAAAATTTTTTAGCTGTGTTCCACTTTTTAGTTATTGACATACTTGTTTAATTATTAATATACTTGTTTAATAATTATTTTACAATGTACTTGTTTAATAATGTTTGTTTAAATTTATTGTTATTTTTGTAAGATTTGTCTATATTTGTATTTTATAATTAAAGTTTGTTACTGTGAAAAAGTTATTTATATTTGTAGTTTATGATTGCAGTTATTGTTGTTTATTCTTTATTTTATGATTGTAGTTTGTTATTATGTGAAATTGATGTCATTTTTAAGGTTTATAATATGTACACGATATAAGGGAAAATATATTGATTTAACTTTATTGATTTACTTTACAATTTTATTTAATTTTATTGAAATTTGTATTTTTGTGATTTAAGTAACAATTTTTCATAATTGTAACTTACAAGGTTTATAACATGTTCATGATATAAGTGAAAATGTATTGATTCAACTTTAATTAGTACTTTACATTTTTATTGAATTTTATTGAAATTTGTATTTTTATGATTTAACTAACAATTATTCATAATTGTAATTTACAAGGTTTATAACATGTTCATGTTATAAGTGAAAATGTATTGATTCAACTTTAATTAGTACTTTACAATTTTATTGAATTTTAATGAAATTTGTATTATTATGACTTAAGTAATAATTTTTCATAATTGTACTTTTTAAGGTTTATACTATGTTCATGATATAAGTGAAAATGTATTGATTTAACTTTAATTAGTACTTTACAATTTTATTGAATTTTATTGAAATTAGTATGTTTGTGATTTAAGTAACAATTCATAACAATTTTATATTTTATAATAATATATTTGTATTATATGCGAAGTCGTAAATCAAAAAAACACCTAAAATCTAAAAAATTTCGAGTATAAAATTTCCAATTCCGCGGTTCTCCGCGCAGTCATAGAGATAACAAATAAAAGGGTGTTTCATGAGGAGATAAATTTTACCATGAACCCCTTGGAAAGGAAGGAAAAAATCTTTTTATAACCGACAAGTTTTTGTGAACAGCTTTCGGATACGTTGGCCCTGTTGGCTGTAAAGAAATTATACAGGTATCGTGAATCATTTTGCGTATAAAAAGAATAAAGGAGATAAGTTAAGAGGTGAAAATAACTGCGGTGAAAGAGTTCATATGACTTATTTTGTTGAAAATATGCAATATAGTGAGAGGTAAATTTGCTTGAAAGTTTGATATCAATTGTGTCATATGGAGATTACTAGGTGATTATTGTAGACGGTATTTTTTTAAATTACCAAATTTTCAAATTATTACATTCTGTTAGATTTATAAAATTGTTATAATCTGAATTCATATAAAAATAATATCTGTTTATGTTTTCAGGTATGTGTCAGCGCATGTGGTTTCTTATGTCCATGGTTACTCCATCAGTTCATAAAACGGTACAGTAAAATTAAGTTATAACCTACTTCACTATATTATGCAATTTTTTCATATATTGCAATTTTACGTTATTGCAAAAATATTCAATAAATGATGGAATTCATAATATCCATCAATTTTTATATCAGACATAGTTCATTTTCATAAGATGTAACGATTACACTTCATATATTGCAGAAATACAAATACATTTCATATATTGCAGAAATGTGTAGCTAGTGATTAAATATTCAGCAACCTTTGTATCCAATGCATTTTATTTATGCATAAAACATACGTTTTATATATTGTCGATAATGTACAATAATTACATTCTGTCCCATTTCGTATATAGCATCTTCATATATTGCAGAAGAGTGCTAATGATTAATTTGCTATTATACAATAATTTTTGCGATTCCAATGTTTCATTTACATATAAAACTTGTAATTCAATTTTTTCTGATAAAATATAGCAATTGAATTCTGTCTTATTTCATATATTGCACCTTCATATATTGCAGTTCAGTACAATAAAAGAATAAATTTCTAATATTCGCCTATTTTTGTATGAAATGCATTTCATTTATGTTTCATAAGGTGTGACGGTATCACACATCATCCCACTTCGTATATAGCACCTTGATATATGGCAGAAAAGTGCAAATGGTTAAATTGCCATTATAAAACAATTCTTGTGATTCCAACGTTTCGTTTACATATAAAACTTGAAATTCAATTTTTCCTAATAAAATATAGCAATTACATTCTGTCCTATTTCATATATAGCACTTTTATATATTGCAGTTCAGTACAATAAAAGAATAAATTCCCAATATTCGCCTATTTTTGTATGAAACGCATTTCATTTACATTTCATAAGACATGACGGTATCACATATCATCCCACTTCGCACATAGCACCTTGATATATGGCAGAACGGTTCGACCGGTTAAATTGCCAGTATATAACAATTTTTGTGATTCAAACATTTCATTTACATATAAATCTTGGAATTCAATTCCGTCTCATAAAATATAGCAATTACTTTCTGTCCTATTTCGTATATGTATAGCACCTTGATATATGGCAGAAAAGTGCAAATGGTGAAATTGCCATTATACTACGATTTTTGTGATTCCAACATTTCAGTTACATATAAAACTTGTAATTCAATTCTGTCTAATAAAATATAGTAATGACATTCTGTCATATTTCATATATAGCACCTTTACATATTGCAATTCAGCACAATAAGAGAATAAATTCCCAATATTCGCCTATTTCTGTATGAAACGCATTTCATTTACATTTCATAAAACATGACGGTATCACACATCATCCCACTTCGTACATAGCACCTTGATATATGGCAGAACGGTGCGACCGGTTAAATTGCCATTACCCGCAAACATGAAAATCCTCGGTGTAAACGTGACAAAAGTAGGAAAGCACGCGAGGTATAGAACGATGATTTCAAGCAAGGCGCCTGAAAAAGGTCGGTGAAAGAAAGGGAGCAGAAACCGCGGAGAATGGTTTCCGGAACGACAGAACTTTTAATTCCGCGCGTTATCACCGTCAGCCGGCCAGGATGTATCTTTCGTTAGCTCGTTTCTTCCGTTTCTTATTCTTCTCCATCCTCGTTTCCGTTCTATCAGCATGAATTGCCGCAAGTTTTTCGGAACGAGAGTCGTTCGAAGTTCGAGGTCTCGGAGCGAGAAAGGGGGTTGAAACACGGCCGGGGTTAATCACCGGCTACGAGGGATGCGTTTCACCCTTTCAATCAAACAGCCTGCCCTTTGCGTTCCGATTCATGCCCCTCTTCATGGGCTTTCGACGGCCTTTGCCGCTACCCCATTCGTTCTTCCACATTTTCAACCCCTCTTTCTACTTTTTTCCCCTAGCGCCAGACTACTCTCGCGATTACTCGCTTGGCCTTTTGCCGCGCGCTCCTTTCTTCTTGGTCTTCGTCCTTTTTCTGGAGACGTTCGGGAATTTCCCCGGTTCTCAATGCTTTTCGGCTTCTTCCTTTTTTATGGTTTGCGCGCTCACGGAAACTAACTACCGAGTTTACGGTTTTGTGTGCTTGTAAATTTACGGGGCGTTAGATTCTCGATTTTGTAGATTTTCCACTTCTTTTCTCATGGATTCGTACCTGAGTTTCTATATTCTCAAGTTTACATTATTGGCAAGTTTTAAAATCCTATTTCAACAAATTTGGAATTTTGAAATTTTATATTTCTCAAATTCAACAATTTCTTAAATTTACAATTTCCTAAATTCTCAAGTTACAAATTTTAAAAATTACAAAATTGCTAAATTTAAAATTTCTCGAATTAATAAATTTTCACATTCTATAATTTGTAAGAAAAAAAATTACTTTATTCGTTTCACAGTAATATTTTAAATAACGCAATAAGTATATTGCCTGAAAATAAAGTGCGAACTTTTTAAATGGAATTAAAGCTTCCCCACGTCCTCAATACCTTAAATGAATTTTTTTTTAGTTCATTACTTTCTCCCTTTCTTTTTTGTTCGAAAGTGTACAATCGCCGGACCAGGTGCGCTATTAGCAAATTTCATTTAATATCACAGATATTGAAGAAGTGTTCCATCATTGAGCTTAAACTTTTAAACACAGTGATCGATCAGGCTGGCTAATTTCTACGATCGGTTAACGTTAGTTCGTGACGGAGTTTATTCGTGACGCAAGTTTTACATAATTTTTATTCGAAATTTCGAAGACTAGTATTTTTCATGACGTGACGAATATTAAGTATACTTCACATGAACTATTAAACAGTTGAGGACATCGAATACTACGTAAAATTTCACTTTTATGGCTGTAATGGTCATATATGGAGAATTGTATTAGGTCAAAATTAATACTAAATACTTTTGACGTATTTGAAATGCAATCCTAGCGCATTTGTGACGCACTCTTGACGCATTTGTGACACACTGTTAACACATGTGTGACGCACTCTTGACACATTCATGACGCACTCTTAATGCACTCTTGACGCACTTATGACGCACCCATGATGCACACTTGACGCACTTATGACGTATTCTTAATGCACTCTTGACGCACTTATAACGCACCCATAATGCACTCTCGAAGCACTCGTGACGCACCCATGAAACATTCACGACGCACTCGTGACGCACCCATGACGCATTCACGACGCGCTGGTGACGCACCCATGACGCATTCACGCCGCACTGGTGACGCATTCACGACGCATTCACGACACACTGATGACGCATCCATGACGCAATTCACGACGCACTGATGACGCATCCATGACGCAATTCACGACGCATTGGTGACGCACCCATGACGCAATTCACGACGCACTGATGACGCATCCATGACGTATTCACGACGCACTGGTGACGCACTCATGACGCACCCACGACGTACGACGCATTCGTGACGCACCCATGATGCATTCACGATACACTCGTAACACACCCATGACGCACTTACGTCGCACTCGTAACGCATCGATGACGCACTTACGACGCGCTTACGTCGCACTCGTGACGCACCTATAACGCATACGTGACGCTCTCATAACGCACTCATAACGCACCTATGTAGTACTCGTGACGCACCCATGACGTACTCACGACAGACTCGTGACGTACCCCTGACGCACTCTTGACGCATTCGTACCTCAGCTGTAATCAATTTTACTCGAATTTTTAATACACTTCAGTTTGGAGTTCAAGACCAATTTACATGGTCAACGCATAATACCAAATTGACATAACATTTCAACTTTCTTTGTATTAATATTATAGTGATTATTTACGCACCTGACAAATCATAGTGCAAGAATACCATTCACAATCATACCATTCGACAGGTATGTGACGCACTTCATATACAATCTGGCCACCGAATTAGGACCACGTAAAATTTCACTTTTGTGGCTATAACATTGATGGCTATAGCAGCCTTAAGACTATTGATGTAAGTAAGCTAAAAACGTGGATACTAACAGTTATGATCCTGATAATGGCTGTGACAATTATGGTGATGATGATGGCTATAATAGCTTGACTATAACAGCCTTAAGACTATTGATATAGGGAAGCTGGAAATGTGACTGCTGTGATGATGTGGATGACGGGTATGACTATTATATAGTCCCTGGCCATCGAATTACCACGTACGAAAATTTCACTTGTATGGCTATAATTATGTCACATACGGAAAATTGTCTTAGGTCGAAATTATTACTAAATATGTTGATAACATATACATAGCAATTTGTTACCGTGATAATAAATTGTGTGGGTGATGAGCGATTAAGGGTGCGAGCGTTCACGTTAGGAGTATCGATGGCGCTAGAGGTGAAATTTGAACGCCATAGAAAATGTCTGTTTACCCAAAGTCTAGGTTACAACTCTCCCTTTATCCGAGTTGAGAAGAATTACAGATACTTGGGAAAATGAAGATGTAAAGCAATATGGAGCATGCCACTGTGACCAAAGTAAAAGAAATCAAGATATTAATATACAGTAGTAATGGTAGCTAATAACTTACATCATTACAATTTGACCTTTTAATGAAAACGAAAAGTTCTGAAAATTTATGCTAGTTCGGCCAAGATATAAAACGTAAAAATGAATTTAAAACAACTCTCTTAAAACAAGAAATTCTTTCCTTGCAAAGGCGTGTCAGAATTTAAAGAAATTTAACATTTCGCTAAAAATTTCTGAGAAAAATGTAGATTTCCCGAGAAATATTCGAGAATATAGAGAGAAAGAAATAAAATTGTCACCGTATAGTTTTACCAAAGAATATCGTGACAAATTAATGTTGACATTACTTGAAACGAATTCAAGCTTCAATATTGATTTCCTGCGAACTTCCGTTCATTTTAAACTTGATTCGTAGCACGCTAATGTACATACCGATAGCTGCACTCAACTTTCCTTCTATTACGTTGGCAAAAGTAAAAATTTTTCTCGAGCTCACGTGTTTCCTTTTCGAACGTGGTCGGTACACGGAAGCGTCGAATGGAGTTTCGTAAAAATTAAAATCCAATTCCATGGGTCGCTATTCATTCCAGAGAATTTAATAGCAGCTCGGAAATAAGCGAGCTTTCCGTGTCTGCGCGAAATCGATAATCGTTCATGATTTCAACGATTCACCGGACTTGTTCGATGAAGCGAACACGCGTAGTTTTTTCCAGTAAAATATTTTTCGGAATTTTCACCGATTCGTAAATCATTTAAAAGTATGGTACATTCCTTGCATTACGCGCTGAAATATCTGTCAAGTAAATGTTCATACCGTACCGGATTTTTACGTTTACAATGATTAACATTTGAAACTTTAAAAGGTAGACAATTCCGAAAATGTATTTGTATTTTACATTTTTATATTTGAGAATTCGTTGATTTAAAATTGTTGAAATTGTTAAAAAATGTGATTCTAATAAAAACTGAAGACTATCTTTTTCGATAAAACTATTAATAAATAATTCCTATACATTCTCACATGTCCTACAACTTAGCCTACTAATTTAAAATGTTAGAAACTTTTTAAATTAACTTGCCAAGTTACCGAATTAAAATCGATAAGACGTTGAAGTACCCTGGATAGTTGATAGAAAACTACAATTTTCTCCACCGTCCAATAACCATCTATCTTTTCGCATGACCCGAACTCGTCTGTTTGTAAATACAATAATTTCTGGTGTAAAAAAGAAGTGGAAAAAGACCCTGGCTATACACTCCGCAAAACGGGCAAGTGGAACATAAAATTACGCGATCGCACGTGTAACATCTTCCAATTTTCTCGAAACAACCCCTAGTCCCGAACGACGAAAAGGAAGGATCCCTGAACAACCTTACGACTTCCTAAGGGAACAGGAAATTCCGACTGAAACTTCTCTACGACGCTAATTTTGCTCATTTCCTCTTATTGAACCGGCAACTGAACGTTTGCAAAACATCTTCCTTTCCTTCGGACGGTCTAACTGTATATCGGTCTGAAACTCTGCTCGTGGCACTATCGATTCGCGAGTTCAAAGTCGAGACGATAGAAATCTCGTTCGATGCTTCTCCTTTTATGGAGCATCGAACAGCAGTTTCTATAGGGACTTTTTAAATTAAGTTTCCTGTTAAGCATTGGTAAAAAGCGAGGACGCGCGATGTCGTTTACTCTTTCGGTGTTTATGACGAGTATACTCGTCGTTATGAAATGCCAATCTTTGACGACGATTATTGGGGGAAAGTAGCTTTTGATGTTTAAAATGATATTTAAGAAAAACTTTGTAGTCTTTCTAATACTTGCGTTGTCGGTGTTTATGACGAGTATACTCGTCGTTATGAAATACCAATCTTTTTACGACGATTATTGGAGGAAAGTAGCTTTTGATGTTTAAAATGAAATTTAAGAAAAACTGTAATGTTTCTAATGCTTGCGATGTCTACTCTTTCGGTGTTTATGACGAGTATACTCGTCGTTATGAAATACCAATCTTTTTACGACGATTATTGGAGGAAAGTAGCTTTTGATGTTTAAAATGAAATTTAAGAAAAACTGTAATGTTTCTAATGCTTGCGATGTCTACTCTTTCGGTGTTTATGACGAGTATACTCGTCGTTATGAAATGCCAATCTCTTTAGTACGATTATTGGGGGAAAGTAGCTTTTGATGTTTAAAATGAAATTTAAGAAAAACTGTGCAATTTTTATTATGTTTGAAATTAGTTTTATTTTTCGTTTAATGACGAGTATATACGTCATTATGAAAAAGAGTAACGTTTGCGATTTAAAATGAAATTTAAAACTCTGTGATACTTGAGATGCTTATTTCGTGTATATTCGTTGCAAAAGACAAGTTTTTTTGATGACGAGTATACTCGTCATGGTGGAATAAAGTCTTTGCGATTTGAAATAGAATTTAAGTAATACTCCATTCTAATTTTCATACCTATTTCGGGTATATTCGTTGCGAAGGACACATTTTTTTGACGACGAGTATACTCGTTACGTTGGAATAAAGCCTTCCGAATTTAAAATAAAACTTAAGTAAAACTCTACAATGATTTCAATGTCTATTTCAAGTATATTCGTTGTGAAAGTCATATTTTTTTAATGACGAGTATACTCGTCATGGTAAAACAAAGTAATTAAGAACAAATACAATATTATATTTGAAGTAGTAATGGACTAAATTAATAAAATATAAAATTACCATAAAAAAAGTCTTGTAAAATACAGAAGCTTCTTAAATAATTGTTTTATTGTTTTCATTCCAGCAGTAAAATTTATATAAAGATACCTCATGTAATCGTTGACGTTCGCGTTTGAAATCTCGATCGAACAGCTATTAATTTTGCGACGCATCGAGACAAATGTGTATCTATTTGTCATTGCATAACAGAAAGAGAAGGAAAATGACGTAGAGTAGAAATGAAAAAATAGAGAGGTGTAGGTGTAACCGTTGAAGTGCACTCACTGAAATTGACATAAAAGCGGATTCGATCGAACGAAAAAGCTTGAAAAATGCGTGGCTAAAAAAAAAACAAATAGATTTTCATCGGGTCGTTCGTTGCTCGATGGGAAAACCAATTATCACGTAGACTTGTATCACGGTCATTCGCGTGTGTCGCTAATTGCACCCTTACGAACGATGTTTCTAATTTTTTTCCAATCAGTGGGATCGATCGCTATACTATCAACTTGCACATTACACATTTATGGCGATTTCTCTTCGTTTTCTTTACCTTTCATTTTCGAATTTCGAAACATATGACACATATGACTTATAAACTCTAAATTAAACTCTAAGTGAAATTCAGTATAACAAAATAATGGAGTGAATGAATCACGATTAAATTATAATTTTTCCCAAAGATACATATACTTTACCTTGATACTTTTTTCGAAAATTCACAAAATAATTTCTAAATGTTGACAATATGTATTAGTGGAAAGAGGTCCCATGGTGCCTAAACTTGGCGTTACCTTTTATTTACAGGTAATGTACTTTTGTGGGATTTGTTAATACTCTTCTGAAACGTGGTGAAGGCAAAAAGTGCGAATCGAAACATATGAAAACGATCGTTCAATTGAAACGGTGGCGAGTGAGCCGGTAGAGTGAGCCACTTTGGCGCTAATCTACGATGACGTTCGCGAAAGCCACTATAGTGGACCATCCTACAGAGAGATGGTCCGCCACTATAGTAGCGCGTCGTATCTAAGAGGTTAAAATGGTACCCTTTTGTAGCCTAGCGCGGACCATGGAGAGGTCCTGTTTCATGACTGCGCTACCCGACAAGATGCTCCGTACCGCGTCACATCGAACTTTCTACTTAAAATTACATTAAAAACGAGATACTATTTTAATTCAAATATTATTTAATAAGAGTAACAAATATGAACTTGTGTTTTTATATAATTCATGATGACGTTCGAGAAAGCTACTATTGTGGACCGTCCTAGAGAGAGATGACTGCGAAAGCCATCATAGTGACTCATCATGCCTAAGAGGTTAATTCCTAATGTGTGTGTCATCAAAGACTTGTTGTCGTTAGAACTGGGTTTACAGTTCTCAAACACATTATGACGAAAGTTAGTCCGTATTTTGAATGACGAAAACGAGGAACTATTTGCACGTAACAGAAAGTTTACGTAGTCGAGGTCATTTATTGGAGAACAGCTCCACTGTTCCTCTCTCTCTGCTTCGTTTATTTTGTTCATTCTGTGATTGCGATTTATGTCATTCGCATGTACACACCCCTGCATTTGTTTCTCATTGCCCCATTTATTTTCACCGGTGAACTTCTGTCCCGTGACCTTCCATTTTATTGTGTTTCGTCGACTGGTTCCACGAAGGAACGGGGCCATTGAAAAGCGACGTCTCCTTATGTGTGTTTCCCGTTCACAGAGCGTACAATTGCATTCGGGTCCTTTGATCGCGTTCGATAAATACGGAGATTTTTGTTTCGTTTAAATCGCGAACTACTGGCTCGGAAGTTCGATTATTCCGATCCAAGTAAAGCTGTAATTTCTGCTTGATATAAATATGAATCTTGCAGTTCCACAAGATTGTCGATACTTTACTAAATATTTATATGTTCGTGAACAATTAAGTCTCATATATGATCCGTTTTTCATGGGACACCATGTCCAAATCGAAGCTTCAGAACACATTCGAATCACGTTCAGTGTACGAGAAGTTCGAAATGAAAAACTGCGTCTATAAATTGAAGCCCCGACTTGACCCAATTTCGTCCATAAAATTTTTCGAACAACTTCCGCGGAACAGTGGAGCGTCTTGGCGGAAAAAGAATAGGGGTGTCGATTACCCGGCTGCCGAAAATAATTTCACCTCGGACCACAATTTGCAATCGCGTGCTCGCGAGTGTTTGGATTTGATCGTTAACGATGTGCCCGTAAATTGGCTTCGTTTTATGGAGTAAGGCTTCTCGTTCCCGCGATCAATCCTCGACTGCCTCGAACGAGTAAATTAGACGAGGAATTTTATTTTCTTTGAGGAAGAACACCGCGTGCAAACCTCAATCTTTCTGCCACTTAATCGTGACGATTGAGCGCCGTTTCTTTTTCTCGTTTTCCGCGCGAAATTTCGACCTATTGAAAAGTTCGGCTGGAAAATTCACGAGGTTGCTCAACTTTCTCCTTGTAATTTACACCGGGAACGAAAGAAAATTAGCACGCTTGAAATTTCAGCGACGTTATTAATGCAAATTATTTTGGTTATTTTATTGCGTTATTGTACCGCTTATTTCGTTTCGGTAATTCAATTTTTAGGAACTTATATTTAGGTACTGTTACTTTGCCGTTTCACTATTTCACTGTAGTATAGTTATAGTAGTATTTTACTGTAATAGAACTTTTTTTTTAAATTCTACACTTTTCATGTTTTTTCCCATTGCAATTTCTCTATCTCCCTATTATTGCAATATAATAATCCAATCACGAAATCCTTTATAAAAATTCGTTTTTAGTACAACATTTTGTCCCTCCTTTCATTTATGTGGAAATTATATTCTCCTTTTGTTACCGCGATGTATTATTTCAATCACAAAATCCTTTATAAAAATCCGTCTGTAACAAAATATGTCACTTTTCATTTAATTCGCGTCGAAATTTCATTATCGTTTCGTTATTTCAGTGCACTGATTCGGTAACAAAACCCTTCGTAAAAATACGTTTTCAACGATACCTGAAAATTTTATTTATATCAGATTTATCCTGATAGTATCGCAGGACATTGACTTAGATATTGTTACTTTTCCATTTCACTATTTCACTATTTCACTATTTGACTATTTTACTATTTCATTCTTTCACTATTTCACTATTTCATTATTTCACTATTTCAGTATTTCAGTACTTCGCTGTTTCAATATTTCACTATTTCGCTATTTGAATATTTCATTACTTCAATATTTCACTATTTCACTATTTCACTATTTCACTATTTCACTATTTCACTATTTCACTGTTTTACTATTTCACTATTTCACTATTTCACTACTTCACTATTTCACTCTTTCACTATTTCACTCTTTCACTATTTCGCTATTTCACTATTTCACCGTTTCACTATTTCACTATTTCACTGTTTCACTATTTCACTATTTCACTATTTCACTATTTCACTATTTCACTGTTTCACTATTTCATTGTTTCACTATTTCAGTATTTCACTATTTCACTACTTCACTATTTCACTGTTTCACTATTTCACTATTTCAGTATTTCACTATTTCACTATTTCATTATTTCACTATTTCACTATTTTCACTATTTCACAGCTTCACTATTTCACTATTTCACTATTTCACTATTTCACTATTTCACTATTTCACTATTTCACTATTTCACTATTTCACTATTTCACTATTTCACTATTTCACTATTTCACTATTTCACTATTTCACTATTTCACTATTTTACTATTTCAATGTTTCACTATTTCACTATTTCACTATTTTACTATTTCAATGTTTCACTATTTCACTATTTCACTATTTTACTATTTCAATGTTTCACTATTTCACTATTTCACTATTTTACTATTTCAATGTTTCACTATTTCACTATTTCACTATTTTACTATTTCAATGTTTCACTATTTCACTATTTCACTATTTTACTATTTCAATGTTTCACTATTTCACTATTTCACTATTTTACTATTTCAATGTTTCACTATTTCACTATTTCACTATTTTACTATTTCACTATTTCACTATTTCACTATTTCACTATTTTACTATTTCAATGTTTCACTATTTCACTATTTCACTATTTCACCATTGATTTAATTACTATTTCACTCATTTTATTAACTCTACCAGAATTCTGTTGTCGCTGCAGTAGCAGTACCTTATATTTGGGAATAGTAGTATTTTACGATGCTATAGTATTACACTGATATGTATATTGCTAGACTGAAACACTACTGTTCTTCTATAATAGTATATTACTAGACTAAAATACTACTATACCATCACTCCACTATTCGACCATTTCACCATTCCACTGTTCAACCGTTCCAGTGCTCCACTATATTACTATACTGCTATACTGCTATACTACTATACTACTATACTACTATACTACTATACTACTATACTACTATACTACTATACTACTATACTACTATACTACTATACTACAATACTAAGTTTACAATTTTTTATAGCTAATTATTTCTGCAATGGAGCAAATAAGTCAAGTTAAAATATGGACTAGGCAGTGCCCGATATAATTAGGTTTTTTGGAGAAAGAGCAGTATACATATACACATGTCCCACTTTTTTATGACCTTCGACTTTGAGGACCTGTTCGGAATCTAATAAGTCAATGCATCATTTAACCGTCACTTTATATTGCATGATGAGTATGACTTTACACGTGAAACAGTTAATGTCCAAAAGTTTTCGATAAAATCTTGAATAATTTTCATTGCATGTACCTTTTGTCTCCCATATACATTTTCCGACAATGCAAACTGTAACATGTACATCGAAATACTGGAACGTCACCGCTGAACGTGGAAAATCAAAATTGGGGCCATCGTAAATATTTCCCAATACCAACGAATTCTAATCTTAACCGACAGCGTTCGAGACGGATCGTTGATAACGACAGGCCGAGAATTAAAAAGCATGATAGAGCGCGTGCAAGATACGTGTGCATACGCGTTATGCACGCGGACGAGTACGAATGTGACAACCGTGGAAATTTATTCGCAACTGGAACCAGCGAATTTCACGATTTACAATGCGCGAGCCTCGTCTTCGAAACAGTATGTCATCGCCCAGAGACGGCCATGACGCAGTCTCGTTTTTATTTCCGCTATTCGAGTCGCTGGAAAATTGGTTTGACAGAATGAAAATCGCGGTACGCCATTAACTTAATCTCGCGGAAAATCTGCGGCCCGGTTTTGCGCCGAGTTTTCCTGCTAACGTTTTTAAATGCCGCGCTGCTGCGCTGCCTTCCCGTATTTTTGGTTATCAGTTGTAAACGATATTGCGTTGATACGAGATTTTATTGGGTTTTGGCAAATAAAGCAAACATGAATTTTGCGTTAGTTTAACTGGAATTGGTGGATTGGAAAACATGCTGGGCCGTTTTTGAAGGGGATAGTTCACGAAGTTACAGGTTTTGAATTTTAGTAGCTTTGTGTTTTCGAGTCGTTGGGTTGTGGAGTTTCCCGGTTTTTTAGTTTTCACATCTTCAGATTTTTAGATTTTTAGATTTTTAGATTTTTAGATTTTTAGATTTTTAGATTTTTAGATTTTTAGATTTTTAGATTCTTAGATTTTTAGATTTTTAGATTTTCAGATTTTCAGATTTTCAGATTATCAAATTATGAAATTATCAGATTTTCAAGTTCTCAGGTTTTCGTGTTGAGTTTCCGAGTTTTTGTGTTTTCACGCCTTCAGATTTTCGGATACTCAGATTTATAAGGTTTCAAGTCTTCATACTTTAAAATTATCGAGGTTTCAAGTATTCAGGGTTTTAAGTTTCCCAGTTTTCAAATATTCAAGTTTGCAAGTAATTTTGTAGTTAAGAGTTTTTCAGTTTTCAAGTGCTCGAATCTTCGAGCTTCAGTTACCAAATTTAAAGCTTCAAGTATCACGTTTGATATATCAAGTTTTAAATAGAAAGTTTCAAGTATAAAGCTTGAAGTTTCAAATATCAAGTTTCACACGTTAAGTTACAAATATTAAATTTCAAATATAAAGTTTGAAATTTTAAATATCAGTATTAAATTTCAAGCATCAAGTTTCAAGCATTAAATTACAGGCATCAAGTTTCAAGCATTCAGTTTCAAATATCAAGGATCAAGTTTCAAATATCAAGTATCAGGCTTCAGGTATCAGGTTTCATGTATCAAGTTTCATGTATCAGGTTTCATATACCAAGTGTCATGTATCAGGTTTCATGTATCAAGTGTCATGTATCAAGTTTCATATATCAAGTGTCATGTATTAAGTTTCATGTATTAAGTTTCATGTATCAAGTTTCATGCATCAAGTTTCATGTATCAGGTTTCATGTATCAGGTTTCATGTATCAAATTTCATGTATCAGGTTTCATATACCAAGTGTCATGTATCAGGTTTCATGTATCAAGTGTCATGTATTAAGTTTCATGCACCAAGTTTCATGCACCAAGTTTCATGTATTAAGTTTCATGCACCAAGTTTTATGTATCAAGTGTCATGTATCAAGTCTCATGTATCAAGTTTCATGTATCAAGTTTCATATATCAAGTGTCATGTATCAGGGTTCATGTATTAAGTTTCATGTATCAAGTTTCATGCATCAAGTGTCATGTATCAGGTTTCATGTATCAAGTTTCATGTATCAGGTTTCATGTATCAAGTATCAAGTTTCAAGTATCAGGTTTCAAGTATCAAGTTCCAAATTTCAATTCATACCAGGCTTGCATACTACCTGTTCTATAAAATGTTATAAAATCTTGAATACATTAAGGAACTATTACAACATTGATCATCTGATAAATATAATTAGTAACTCTAATTACTAACTAAGCAAACATACAATGTAATATACAATGTAGCATGCGAATGTTTATTGTTAGTTTTTCCTACTTTATTCTTCTCTATTACTCCTGTACTGTCCCATATTTTTACTCAAATAGGGAAACATGAATACATTGAATTTTAAGCCATTCTCCCTGTAGCATTCAACGTGTTAATAATTCGTCTTACAATGTGTGTAACCACACACGCCAATCTTCACTGTGGCAGTCATCATGCTAAGTGAATGCACCAGTGGGATCGAGACCTTTAGACCCAGTAATAACGGAAATCCTGTAAGCAGGGATGTCAGTGGACGATAGCCTAATGGCTGTGGTAACGTGCCGTAATCTCCAAGATCAAGCTTATATTCCTGGTACTTGAAATTCTCTTTATGTATTTTCGCTGAAATTTCACTTACAAGTTTATAAAAACTGTATCGTTATTATTTAAACTTGTAATTTTGATGTTGCAAGATGTTTATATTGTAAATTTAGTAGTTTATAAATTTTGAAGTTGGAGATTTAGGAATTTTTAAATTGTGAAGTTGGAGATTTAGGAATTTTTAAATTGTGAAATTGGAGGATTAGGAATTTTTAAATTTTTTCAGTAAAAGAGAAAAATTACTGAAATTAAACTGATATGTAACCTGAGATGTTTCTTTGAGATTAAACTAAAAAATAGTAATCATAATACAATTCTTGAGATGTTAATATTAAATGAAAATATTAAATATATTAATATATAAGATGTACAAAATTAAGTTCATTTAAGTTCATTTAATTTTTATAATATTATTATTAATTTCTAACATTTTTATTTTGTCAAACTTACTCAATTAACATTCTTTTATTTTTTGTTATTTTTTACAAGGTTGGAGACTGAAAATTTAAAAAATTACAAATTCTATCATACATAATCTTGAGATTGTGAAGACTTGCTCGTGGAAAAATTTATTAATGCAGAAATTTTGAAATTTGGAAAATTGAAAATATGGATAATAGAAATCAAAAAATTCAGATATGAGAAATTAGAAACTTTTAAATTCATAAACCTGAAAATATAAAAACTTGATCATGGGAAAATTTAGTAATGCAGAAATTTTATAATTTGGGAAATTGAAAATATGGAAAATAGAAAACAAAAAATTCAAATTTGGGGAATTAGAAATTTGCAAATTTATAAACTTGAAAATATAAAAACTTAAATATGGCAAAATTTGTTAATTTAAAAATTTAGAAATTTGTCAATCCAAAATTTGGAAAGTTTGAAAATTTGAAGAAATAAAAATTTGGAAATTTTGAAAATTTGAAAAAATAAAAATTAGTAAACTTGAATCCATAGAAACTTAAATACCCAAAAATTTGATAAAATAATAAATTTCCCAATATTCAAAATATTAAAAAATTGTTAACATACCAACAGTTATCCCAAATTTTCCCCCAAACAAATCATTTTCCAAAATAATAAATGACCTATCTAAACTAACCTAAATTTTACGACATAAATGAATGAAAATCTCTTCGAAAATCAAAGAAGCACAATTTATCGAACAGTAAAATTATCTGATCGGGTCGTTTGGATGATGATAGCCAAGAAATGCGGTTGTTTCGAGAGATCGCGTGCCGTGGCGGAATTCGGGACACGTCGAAGGAAATCAGAATCAAAATTACAGTCAGCTAGCCTCGACAAGGTTGCAATTTCGTGCTAATACGACGTAATAGGGGATACAGAGGAGCTCTGAAGGAACATCGTCGATAACTAACCGGAAATGAGAGCATTCCGTTCGTGGTATTGTACTAATGACGAAGAACGATCGCTCGTAGAATTATTATCGATAATCGAGAAAATACGGCGACGACAGGAAAAGAAAACGAAACTAAGGATATCGTGCGAAGTTTTGTACGTTTTTTTATATGTTTCTTGCTGTATATATTTGTTTGGTGCTTTTGCAGGATTTATTGCAAAGAAGTTTTAAATTGTTATTTTTAATTATTAATATTGTTTATAAATTGTTAATTTTTAATTGTTTATTATTATTTACATTACTTGTTACAAGGTATTTTGAAAGAATAATTCAAACATCTATTCAAATTTGGCGCGCTTCCATGGTGCGCGCGCATACATAACCTATGTATTGAATTACACAAAATAAACGCAACTTTACACTTTATTTTTGAAGTTAAACGTTTACAAATACATTTAAAATTATACAGTATTCAAATACAATTAAAATTTCACAATTTTGCAAAAAGAATTAAAATTTAATCATCTGAAGTGTACCAAAAAGTATTAACTGATACTGTAAATAAAAATTGCTTACAAAGTCCACTCAGTTACTTCAATTCCACTGAAAATAGTTGAGAACTTTCCATTGAAGTGCGACAAACGCTTAATTATTCCCTAAGAGATGAATCTGAAACTAAATAGAGTGAGTCTGAGACTCCTAAGGGTTAATCGTCGTTTCTCGTTTAAACGCGACAGAGGTTCCGCCATTTTGGGCGCGAGATGAATTTCATTTGGTGGATGGAAACTTCAGTCCCGTAGTTTAAGAGTTAAATGACTTGCAAGGATTAGATTTATTTCGCCTTGACGCAACGGCGACCGACACAAAGGCGATCAAAAGAACGGAACAAAGTGTCAAACTTACCTTGTAGCCTTACAAAGATTCTCACCCCTTTCTTTGTCCACCATCGTTGCGAACGGTGATGTATCAAGAATGGGGAAACATTGACGTAATGGTGTTGATAAATTACGAATTTAAATATTTATCACTATGCATACATTCAGTTAGTTGCAAAATCAATATTGTTTAAATACGTGTACTAATTAAATTATGATTAAATACTGTGTGTAAATTTAATTATATTTAAATATGACTAAGTATTCAATTGTTTTTAAACATGACTGTGTGCAAGTTTTTTTTTATTTAAATATGAGTATGTACAAATTTAATTGTTCTTAAATATGAGGGTGTATAAAGTATATTTTATTTAAATACGACTATGTACAAATTTAATTGTTTTTAAATATGAGTTTGTGCAAAGTATATTTTATTTAAATACGACTATGTACAAATTAAATTGTTTTTAAATATGAGTTTGTGCAAAGTATATTTTATTTAAATATGACAATGCACAAATTTAATTGTTTTTAAATATGATTATGTATAAATCATTTTATTTAAATACAACTATACAAAATTTAATTACATTCAAGTGCAACTATCTGCAAATTGAACTATGTGTAAATTTAATTATCTACAAATTAAATTTTATAAAAATTCGACTATTCAAAAAAAGGAATTATAAATAAATTCGAGTACCAATAAAAAAAATTATAAATAAATTTGAATCTTCAGTAAAAATAAATTATAAACAAATTCGACTACCAACAAATTGAAGTATAAATAAATTCCACTACCCACAAATAAAATTACAAATAAATTCCACTACCCTCAAATTAAATTATAAATAAATTCGACTCTCCAGTAAAAATAAATTATAAACAAATTCGACTACCAACAATTGAAGTATAAATAAATTCCACTACCAACCAATTAAATTATAAATAATTTCCACTAACAAATAAAATTATAATTAAATACGATTATGTACAAATTGAATTACGTTTTCGATTCATAACCGGTATCTTGTCATTCTCGCGAAATTTTCACTCGAAGATTTGCATTTCATATAAACCGCGTGTACGTAGGTATTCATATATCTATTCTCATTTTTCTTTTTTCTTTTCTTTTCTTCTTTTTTTTGTTCGCATTTCATATTTCAACGAATTTCACTTCCACTCCGTGAATAATTTTTCTCTACGCGGTGCCTTGGAAAAAAAACTCCACGAATTAATCGCTTTTCGCGATAATATACACGACGCATTGTACCGTTGAGAACGGTTTTTTCTTTGTTGATTAAAGATGGATTATTTTGGGGAGATTTAATCATTTCTATTGAATGTTAAAACGGTTTTATAATTGCTTTTTATTTTTGTCGTCTGTGCTGGGTTTTTGTGGGTTCTTGCTAATTAGAATTAAACTGTTTATATATTTGTAAAATATTTCTCATGGAATACTTCTTTAAAATTATTTTATTACACATACTTTTTTATGAGACAATTTCAAATTATAACTACAATTTTTGTTTAGTGATTTTGTCAATTTTTAGATTTGTTATAATTTTAAATTATTTTTTGTCTAATTTTTAACTTAGAATTCGATGAATTTAATTTAATTTATTTCTTATACTTAAATATAGTATTAATAGCATTTGTTATTTTATTTTGATAAATTTATTAATTTGTTAATGTGTCACATATGTCATGTCCTTAAAATATGAATATGATAAGAAATATGTATGTATATCTTGTCTCATATGTTGTCACATATGATTCTTGTATGAATTGATCACATATGATTATCATGCTTATCACATATGTCATCAGATATATTTGTTACACACGTTCATACATATAATTGTAACACAAACTGTAACATATGTTAACATATATGTTGTAGGAGTTGTTACATATGATTGTATAATTGTCACATATAATTATTATATGTGTTACATATATTGTCACATATGTTATAAGATTTACTTGTGACAGATTTACATATGGTGACATATGTGACAGACATGTTATTACATATATTACATATAATGTATGTATGTGACAATATGTGACACGTGTGATAATTATATGTGACAATTACACATGTGATCATGCATACAAGAATCATGTAATAACATATGTGTCACATATGTCACCATATGTAAATCTGTCACAAGTGAATCTTATAACATATGTGACAATATATGTGACACATGTGATAATTATATGTGACAATTATGCATGTGATCACGCATACAAGAATCATGTAATAACATATGTGTCACATATGTCACTATATGTAAATCTGTCACAAGTGAATCTTATAACATACATGACAATATATGCGACACATGTGATAATTATATGTGACAATTATACATGTAATGCATACAAGAATGATATGTGATAACATGTGTGACATGCATACATATATCTTAACATGTAGTCCGAAAAAAAACTTCCAATCCAAATCAGTAATTTCTGCGTTAAAGAACACTTTTGTCCGAATATCATCCCGTCCAGTAAATCACGTTGGAACGAATTTCCACGTCCGGTCGACGGCGAACCGGAAGAGCGTCGAATCGTTGTTTCCATCGAAATGGAGCTCGATCAAACAAACGGAACCCCTTAGAGCATCCCCTCGACCTTCATCCATTTTTCATCCGCAGGATGGATCGCTCGGGGGATTCATACTTCACGTAAGGTGGCTTCGTCGATAACGCGTGCCTCGCGCACTCTGCCAAGGTAAACTGCTCCTCTCAGCTTCTCTCCGTGTATCGTGTGCCAGCTTCGCGGAAATTTCATTCTATCGAGCGAAACCGTGCGTGCCTCGCGATCGTGTCTTGTCTTTATCTTGGCCGAGCGTTGTCTGGCCGCGTTCAAACTATTAACGAAGCACACATAGCTGGGCCAGGTCTAAGAAAACCTCGATGAACCGGCTTATCTTCGGCAACCTACCGGGACCAACTTCCCTTATCGTCTCGTTCATCGTCCCACCAGAGAGAGAGAAGTTTGCTCTACGGATAACGAGCGAACCCTTTAAGGAACGCCTGCAGACATTCGGCCAACTATGAAAACGACTGCGTTTCAACGGATCTGCTGCATTATGGCCAGATGAACACCTGCTTCGAGGTGCGCGCGATTTCTTGGAGGCACAGCTGGGTGTGGAGGTTTTTTGTGGGAGTGTGAGACATGGGATGTTTGGGTAATTGTTCTGGAGATTTGGTGAGGTTGGATATGTAGGATATTTAGGGAGATATGTATGAATATGTGGATGATCGAGTTTGGTACATATGTGATGTGTGTTTATGTATGTGATGATGTATGTGACTATTTCTGTGTGATGGAATATGTTACATGTTATATGTATATGTTGTATGATACATATTGTGACAATGCGTGTGATGCATATGTGTAATAATATATGTTACATGTATATGTCATATGACGTACACATTTGGACCATATGTGTGATAACATGATAAATATACACTGCTCAAAAGAAATATGGCATAGAAAAATTTTAGGCAAAAATTGGCCAAATTCGACTGATGATAACTCCGTGAAAAATCATCGCAAAGTTATGCTCTTTTTTTTAAATTAAAGCTTGAGATCTCTACTTTAAGACCCTGTAGTTTGATTTTAGATTTGATGCATCCCTACCACAATAACACCGTAAATGTGAGGTCATGTTTGCAATATTGAAAATTACAAAGTTTGACGAAATGCATGGACTTGCCACATTTTTTTGGGGCGATACTGTTTACAGCAGCAGAAAGTACAAACCTTTATCTTTAATTTCCAGTATGTGAAAACCGCTACCATTTTTTTCTGCAAAGATACAGAACTTTAAAGAAACCCTTGCATTTATGGCATAT
>NW_003797154.1:1480784-1556152 GCF_000220905.1 Megachile rotundata | reverse complement strand
CCGCCACTATAGTGGCTTTCAAAAATATGATCCGTATGATGGTCCACTATAGTGGCTTTCGCAGATATAATCTCTCTCAATTAACTATAAAAGAAACGTTTCGTGACACTGTTACATAAGTCCAAGCAGCTGTGACAAGGGTATTTAAAGCAATTCCACAAAACGACATACAAAAATCTATGTTAGATCGTTTCCAAATGTCTCCACCACAAGTATGAGATGGGAAGCCATGCACTCAAAAGAATGGAAACCATGGAAATCATGAACTTAAAAGAATGATTCAGCTAAAGCAGAATAAATTATGCGATCAGCGTTACACAGCCTCCATCGATGGTCGTCAAATCGCGATAAATTAGCAAACAAAAGGTCCAAGGAAATCCTTGTAAATTCGGTAAGATAAAGGGGCAAGATATAGGTAGGTCCCGAAGAAGTAGGTGCACAAGGAGGCGAGATAGTGCTTTTGACATAGCACCGCCAGCGAACCTAATGACTCAGGCCACTCAGAGAATACACTAATTACCATGAAAGCGTCCCGTACACGCTTCCGGAAGACAGGCATTTTACTTGCCTCCCACATCTCTCTGTTCCCATACTTAAGGTAAGGATATTAGTGCCGAGGAGCAGTGTCCTCCTCGAGCAAGCTTGAATTTTAGACCAAGTTTCCTCTTCCGTGTGCACCGATGGTCGTTTAACCTGCGCCAGACGCGGCTCGAACCTGAAATTCTTACGTCTACGAGTTTCCGAGGATTTTCTAACTTTGGTGTTTTGCTCGAATGACTTGGATTTTCTGGTTAATTTTATGTATCGCAATTTTATATTGTAGGGTGATTTGTAGGGTTATTTAGTGGCTTTAACGTACCGTGGCTCTAAAAGACTGAGATTGGTATTCTGTTACTTTAGATTGCGTTAAAGTACCTAATTTCAGATGATATTGCAGTTTTATGTAGATTGACGCTCATTTGATGCACGAATTGTGAATCCAGAGAACTGAGATGGATTGCTACTTTAGATTACGCTAAGGTGGTTAATTTTAGGTAATAATTCAGTTTCGTGAGTCAAAGTGATATTTAGGGGTGCACGCTCGTTTAATGCACGAACTGTAACTCTAGAGGGCTAGCACTTCTTTCTTCAATTATGCTAAAGTGGTTAATTTCAGGTAATATTGCAGTTTTATGGGGATCGAAGGGGTAATTAGATGTATACGTTTAACGCACGAACTGTAACTCTAGAGGGTGTACTGTTTCCTTAAATTGTGTTGATGTGGTTAATAATTCAGTTTCATATGGATCAAAGGTATTTAGTGGCATATGCTCGTTTACTGCACGAATTGTAAGTCTAGAAGGCTAAGTTTAGTGTATTGCTACTTCAGATTATGCTAAAGTGACTAATTTTAAATAATAACGCAGTTTTATGTAGATCGAAAGGATGTTTTATAGTGCACGCTCGTTAAATGTTCGAATCGTGTTCAGTAGCGCATTAAACGCGAGCCAATGGAACGCACGCGTTAAGTACAAGTCGTTCGTCATTGGTCGAATATCACGTGGTACAGCGTAGTGCGCATGCGCGAATAGTGCACGTAATCAGTGGGCGTGGCTAATATAAACGAGCGTTCCGGTGCAATGAACTGTGTATATTCTATTACGTATACAATACATAATATTATAATTTTTCCTGCAAATATATTCAGCTTAATCAATATGAAAAGTACTGAATACAACAAAATAAAACGAAAATACAAACGTCTACAACTCGTTTCTATGGATTTAAATGAAGAAAAAGATCGACGATACAGGATCTAAAGAAACGACTTGCTAATAAGACAAAAGTGCATTTGAGAGGGAAATGCATCGCCCGATGCAGAAGTTTCAGTGAAAGATAAAATCTTTTTTATATTTATGCAATTTAAAGAGCGTAACTTGAAGTTAAGGAGGATACTCGAGGGACTGTTTTTTCAGGGAACAGTTTATTCTTATAAATATCAAAGATACAAACACTGAGGGACTTGAAGTATGAATAGTAATAGTAAGAGATATCGTCATGTTCATCTGTTAAAAACTTGCCTATTATGCGATAAAGCAAGAGGGAGTAAATTTTGTTTAAATTGGAACAAAGTTAGGTTAGAGTTGTGTTAGGGTGAGTTTGTAATTAAATTCAGGTTAGATTTGGATTATACTAGCATTGGTATATGGTTAGATTAAGGTTAGATTAGGTTAGGCTATTTTTACTTAAGTTAGATTAGAATTAGATTAAGTTAAGTTCATTCATTCTTAGTTGAATTCAAGGTTAGAATCAGTTAGGTTAAATTAGGTTAAGATCAAGTTAGGTTAGGTTAGTTGAACTTCATTCTTAGTTGAATTCAAGGTTAGAATCAGTTAGGTTAAATTAGGTTAAGATCAAGTTAGGTCAGGTTAAATTAGATTAGAATTAGATTATGTTAGGTTTAATCATTCTTAGCTATGTTCAAGGTTAGATTCAGTTAAGTTAAATTAGACTGAAATCAGGTTAGGTTAGGTTAGCTTAGATTTTAATTAGATTAAGTTAGGTTGAATCATTTTTATTGAAGTTCAAGGTTAGATTCAATTAAGTTACGATCACGTTAGGTCGGGTTAAGTTAGATTAGAACTATATTAAGTTAGGTTCAGTCATTCTTAGTTAAATTCAAAGCTAGATTCAATTAAGTTTGATTAGACTGATTTAGGGTTAGATTTATTCATGTTATAATAGACTAACCTTGATTAGGGTTAGGTTAGATCAAATTAAGCAGACTTACGATTAAGTTAGATTAGATTATCCTATTTCAAACAAGCTTTGGTCAAGTCAATTTAAATTAAACAAACTTAAGGTTAAGTTATGTTATTGTTTTTTAAAGTCTGGTTAGGTTCAGTTAGATTAGGTTTATGCTAGGTAAATTTCAATTAAATTATGTGCATGTAAGCTAGTTCACGATAGTATTTACATGAAGTTACATTGTATTAAACTAGTAAGTACTCACATTAGTTTAAATTAAATTACATTTAAGTTAAGTTTTATTAAGTTAGGTTATTACAAGCTCTTTTATAATTATCTTAAGTTAAGTTACTATCAAATCAAAGTTCGATTAGGTTAAATTTAATTAGATTAGGTTAATATAAGCTTTTTTACAATTATCTTAAGTTAAGTTACTATTAAGTTAGATTAGATTAACCTAAAACTTCAACCTCTTACCATCTCATAAAAATCATCAAACCAAATTAATTCCGACCAAGAATCAATAAAAATTACTAGAATCAAACTTGTTGAAACTATAAATATCAAAGAATTCCCTATATCTCCCCAGATATTTTTCTAATCGCTCGAATTCGTTTCCAAAGTTTGGTCAGCCAGTTATCACGCGCAGTGTTATCGTTTCCACGGTTGACGCTGAAATTTCCAAGCGAATCGTTCGGCCGTTGTTGCTACGTCGTCGAGCAGGCTGGCCGCAAATTTCGCCGCGTTGTTTGGACGCGTTTCGCAGAAGAACGACGCCGAATTCGCGTCGGCCGATTGATTTGTTCGTCGACGAAAAATATTGGAAACGGCCCCGACGTTTCACGCGCAATCGGCCTACACGGCTCAGCGACGAAAGAACTCCCGTTGTGTTTCGCTTCGATTTCCTCTTCCCTAGTTATTTTCTTTTTTCCCCCTACCCTTCGCGTCGCATCCTCGCTTCGATCAAATTGATCTTAAATTACCAACCGACGTCAACACGGCCCGATATTTCGACGCTGATCCGTCAAAGGAACAGAAATTTGCGCGCACGTCGATTAATCGTTTCCCCGGCCAATTTCGACCCACCGGCTCGATCAAATTGTTCAAGCGGACCACGTGCACGGCCATTTTGTTTCACGCGCGTTACGTAGTAATAACGATCGGCCAAATTTGATGAGCTTTTAAACGGACGGTTTACGCGAACAATCGAATCGACAACTTTATCGCTGAACGCACGGTTCTGCCAGCTGAATCTACCTAATGGCTAACGGCACCACGTTCTGCTGATTCAACCTGCGAATTTTGTCGTATGTGCGCCAGCTCCAACTTGCGGCTAATAAATTTACAGATTTCAACCGCTTAACAGGAACTCGTTACGATCGACCCATTATGCTAAGTCCTTGTTTGAATTATTCCGATGATGTTCCATGCTGCGGATACGCATGTGGATCGCATGTGGAACAATTTTGCTTTGTGGAATTTTGTTCGTGTGTAAATAACCTTGTCATGTGAAGGTTAACGCTTACATTTAACTTAAAAATAATCTGGGAAAGTAAATGATCAACGCTTGAATGTGGAAGGCCCAGGTCCTAACCTATGTTCAAATAGTACTTTGGGTGTCTGTGTCACATCTTCTGATTTGTATATTTCTACACTTTCAAATCTATGTATACTTAGGTTTGAAATGTTCATACGTTCCTAGAGTTGTAAATACCTTGATTTAGATAGCTAGGTAAGGGAGTTATTCTGATGATTACTGATGTTCGATGTGGATGAATGTGGATCGCACACATGTGGAGCAAGAATAATTTTGCTTTGTGGAATTTTGTTCGTGTGCAAATAACCTTGTCATGTGAAGGTTAACACTTACATTTAAGTTGAAAGTAATTT
The DNA here is from genome assembly GCF_000220905.1 of Megachile rotundata. Lineage (NCBI taxonomy): Eukaryota > Metazoa > Arthropoda > Insecta > Hymenoptera > Megachilidae > Megachile > Megachile rotundata. The sequence goes on along the minus strand of NW_003797154.1, from coordinate 1,551,535 downwards.
AGGAAAGTAAATGAGCACATTTTGTATATGGAAGGCCCAGGTCCTAACCTATGTTCAAATAGTACTTTGGGTGTCTGTGTCACATCTTCTGATTTGTATATTTCTACACTTTCAAATCTATGTATACTTAGGTTTGAAGTGTTCATACGTTCCTAGAGTTGTAAATACCTTGATTTAGATAGCTAGGTAAGGGAGTTATTCTGATGATTACTGATGTTCGATGTGGATGAATGTGGATCGCACACATGTGGAGCAAGAATAATTTTGCTTTGTGGAATTTTGTTCGTGTGCAAATAACCTTGTCATGTGAAGGTTAACACCTACATTTAACTTAAAAATAATCTGGGAAAGTAAATGAGCAAAGCTTGAATGTGGAAGGCCCAGGTCCTAACCTATGTTCAAATAGTACTTTGGGTGTCTGTGTCACATCTTCTGATTTGTATATTTCTACACTTTCAAATCCATGTACACCTAGGTTCAAAGTTTTCATACATTCCTAGATTTACCTAGATTTGAAGATACCTGCCTATGGCACCTGGATGTACAGATACATCCACATGTATCTAACTTCACTCTTACTTGACTCCACAAGTTTCAAAGACCTACATTTCTTTCTGCTTTCAATTTATTATTTATTTTTAAGTACCTGTATTTTGTCATCGGCGCAACCATAATCAATATAATTATTGAAAGTGCCAGAAGTTTGACTTTGTCCGTTTGTTTACTTATTTAATTGAACCAATTACACCTACAGCCAAAAGTGTGTTAACCTAACAGCTCAAAATACAAAAATCCTACCAACATTTTTAAGCTCACTAAAATTGTAAATTTACAAGACAATTTAAAATTGTAAACCTTAAAAATTTGCAAAGTCCTTTGTCAATCTCGTGTGAAAACACGTAGGTCCAGAAAATTTCTTGTTTGCGAACAAAATTCCTCTCATAAGAGATATTTTTAACGTTCGCTGCAAATTTCCGGGCAGTCATTTTTTATCGATGCCCGAAAGTCCTCTTTTTCCGATCCTCGGGAACATCCTGCAGAAAGATAGATGTACGAGTTGTCACGGTTCGTTTCATATTCCAAGGCCGGCCCATTCTTTTCCCCTCTTTGTCTGTGTGTACCGATACCTCAGTGCGAAATTCGAGTTTCCATTGGAGCCTCACAAATTGAACGTCCACCGTGTCGAACGTGATCTTTTCATGTGCAGAAATCCTGGACATTCGGTGAATTTTTCACCGTGAAACGGAAGTTGGATGCTCGATTACGATCCAGCGGCACGATTTTCGAACGGAATCGACGCGCCGATGAAAAACCGAGACGGCCATAGACGGAGAGGCAATCTTCCGCGAGGGAATTTCTGGACGTGGCGCGTTGCATAATTTATCGAATAAGAAAATTCTGGAGAAAATTGTCTCCGTAAAGAGATTTTGTTGGCCACATGATATAAATTGATTTTTCGTTTTTTTTGGAGTCAGTAGAATTAAATGCAATTAAATTAAGGATAATTACTTTCTAAATTCAAAATTAATTGTGTTAATTATTAATAAAGTAAAATTAATATAAAATGTAGCATATTATATATTTATTTATTTTTTTAATTTCATATTATATAAATGTAGTATGAAATCTTTATACAACTCAATAAAATTCATTAAAATTGACGTATTAATTAAAACTCAATAAACTGAAATTAATAAATTGATAAGAACTCAATAAGGTAAAAATAATGTATCGATTAAAAGTCAATAAAGTAAGATAAATATATAAATAAAAAATCAATAAAGTAATATTGACTTGTCAATTAAAGTTCAGTAAAATATAATTAACATATCAATCAAAACTTCATAAATTGAAATTAATATGTTGATAAAAATTCGATAAAGTAAAATTAATTGATTAAAAGTCGATAAAATAAGAATAACAAGTAAATTGAAATTCGATCAAATAAAATTAATATATCAATTAAAACTTTACAAATTAAAATTAATATATCAACCACGACTTGTAACTAATTGTGCATTTATTGTATTTATGTAGTTCTACTTCTTCTTCCTTATTTACTGAACGCAATAACAGCTTCGCAAACAAGACTAAATTTGCAAATTTGGGTACGTGGAAATTTGGAAAATTGCAAAATTGGAAAAAATGGAAAATTAGTATAATGGAAAACTGGAAAATTGGGAATTTGGAAAATGGGGAAATGGGGAAATGGGGAAATTGGAATATTGGAAATTTGGAAAATGGAGAAATTGAAAAATTGAAAAATTGGAAAATTGGAAAATTGGAAAATTGGAAAATTGGAAAATTGGAAAATTGGAAATTTGGAAAAATGGGAAATTGGGAGATTAGAAAATTGGAAATTTGGTAAATGGAAAAATTGCAAAATTGCAAAATTGCAAAATTGAAAAATTGGAGAATCGGAAATTTGGAAAAATAGGAAATTTGGAGATTATAAAATTGGAAAATTGGATAAATGGAAAACTGGAAAAGTGTAAAATTGGAAAATTGGAAAATTGAAAAATGGGAAAATTGGAGAATTAGTAAAATGGTAAACTGGAAAACTGGAAAATTGGAAAATTGAAAAATTGGAAAATTGGAAAATTGGAGAATTAGTAAAATGGAAAACTGGAAAATTGGAAAAAGTGGAAAAAGTGGAAAAATTCGGAAATTGGTAAAATGGAAAACTAGATAATTGGGAAATTGGAAAATTGTAAAAATGGAAATTTGAAAAATTGGAAAATTAGAAAATTAGAGAAAAACTGAAAAGCTAAAGAATTCTTAGATTCACTTATATTCACTTGTTGGAAATCTAATGATTTCATGCGTCGTTTAATACTGTGTGCGACTTAACAGATTAGTCAAACAGTTGTACAAAAATTTTCAACAAAATCTTAAATAATTCTCGTTGTATTTTGTCTCCTATCTATTCCTACGACACGTCGTTTAACCTGCTACGACGTATATCTCTTTGATCATTCTCATTTTAGCATAACCCGTCTGTTTTGGAATAAGCGAATCTCCGAGGTCGAATTACATGCACAGTAGAACTTTTTTATCGCCTCGATTCGCTACGACCCAATTAATGCTTTTGAAAATGGGTATCGCGTTTCCGCCAGGAATTTATTGACCTCCTCTCTCTCTTTTATATTTGTATATATGTATAAATGTCTGTCCCGTTTTGAGATTCATATCGCGACTTGCCACCTGTTTCGCCGCGTTTCAAGCGATTTAAATGGCCGCCTTTATTCTAGATTTTTGATCCGTGCGGGGCAAAAACGCGTAATTGAAGGGCTCTTTTCCACCATGATTTCCCACAGAAGCCTGTAGTCATTCGCTGCTACGGAAAACCGACGTCATGCAGGGAACAAAGTCTTTCCAGCATCGCGTTTTCCTCGCTTTCGAACGTCCCTCTCGCTTTTCATCCCTTTGTCCTTTTTGTTGTTCGATAAACTTTCAACGGTTCACGTCGATAACAAACGGGATTAATTTCGAGCACGGGGACAATGTTGGAAATGTGCGAAATTCCATACTTATTGAAAACGGAACAATTTTTTTTTAATATTTTGTGAATTTTTTTGTTAAAATCGTTTTTTGATTGAAGTTATCTGATCTGTCACATCTCATTGTTAGTGTGACTTGATTTTAGTAGTACGACTAATTTTCAATTCCGCAATTTTCCAATTTTTCAATTCTTTAATTTTTCAAGTTCTCAATTTTCCAGGTTTTCAATTGTTCAATTTTTCGAATATTAGGTTTTTCAATTTCTCAATTTTCCAGGTTTTCAATTGTTCAATTTTTCGAATATTAGGTTTTTCAATTTCTCAATTTTTCCGTTATTTAATTCTTCAATTATTTTTCAATTCTTCAATTCTTCAATTCTTCAATTCTTCAATTCTTCAATTCTTCAATTCTTCAATTCTTCAATTCTTCAATTCTTCAATTCTTCAATTCTTCAATTCTTCAATTCTTCAATTCTTCAATTCTTCAATTCTTCAATTCTTCAATTCTTCAATTCTTCAATTCTTCAATTCTTCAATTCTTCAATTCTTCAATTCTTCAATTCTTCAATTCTTCAATTCCTCAATTCCTCGATTCCTCGATTCTTCAGTTCTTCAGTTCTTCAATTCTTCAATTCTTTAATTCTTCAATTCCTCAATTCCTCGATTCTTCAGTTCTTCAGTTCTTCAATTCTTCAATTCTTCAATTCTTTAATTCTTCAATTCCTCAATTCCTCGATTCTTCAGTTCTTCAGTTCTTCAATTCTTCAATTCTTCAATTCTTTAATTCTTCAATTCCTCAATTCCTCGATTCTTCAGTTCTTCAGTTCTTCAATTCTTCAATTCTTCAATTCTTTAATTCTTCAATTCCTCAATTCCTCGATTCTTCAGTTCTTCAGTTCTTCAATTCTTCAATTCTTCAATTCTTTAATTCTTCAATTCCTCAATTCCTCGATTCTTCAGTTCTTCAGTTCTTCAATTCTTCAATTCTTCAATTCTTTAATTCTTCAATTCCTCAATTCCTCGATTCTTCAGTTCTTCAGTTCTTCAATTCTTCAATTCTTCAATTCTTCAATTCTTCAATTCTTCAATTCCTCAATTCCTCGATTCCTCGATTCTTCAGTTCTTCAGTTCTTCAGTTCTTCAATTCTTCAGTTCTTCAATTCTTCAATTCTTCAATTCTCCAATTCTTCAATTTTTCAATTCTTCAATTCATCAGTTCTCCAATTCCTCAATTCTTCAATTCTTCAATTCTTCAATTCTTCAATTCTTCAATTCTTCAATTCTTTAATTCTTCAATTCCTCAATTCCTCGATTATTCAGTTCTTCAGTTCTTCAATTCTTCAATTCTTCAATTCTTCAATTCTTCAGTTCTTCAATTCTTCAATTCTTCAATTCTTCCGTCCTTCAATTCTTCAATTCTTCAGTTCTTCAGTTCTTCAGTTCTCCAATTCTTCAGTTCTACAATTCTCCAATTCTTCAATTCTTCACTTCTTCAATTCTCCAATTCTTCAATTCTCCCATTCTTCAATTCTTCAATTTTACCAAAAATTTTCGTATTTTTTAATTTTAAAGTGTAGATATTTATAAATCTCTAAATTCCAAATTTTCAAGTTCTTAAATTCAAAAGTCATAAAAGAGTGGGACATGTATGATATATATGTATACCATCCTTTTCTCCAATAAACTTTATTATATCGAACATTATAATGCTGTAGTAATATTGTTTTTACCTACTCATGCTATAGTAACATTCTCAACTTCGTATAATTTAATGGTCGTCGCATTTTGATCAAGTTAAGTACACCCTGTAACATTACTTAACTTTCCCATTTCTAAAAACAGAGGAATATTGTGCAGTAACACGATACACATTTCGGTGATAAATAAAAATCGACAAGTCTTACAATCATCAGAAACAAACGGTAGTCAAATCGCTACGTAAAGATGAATATATGTCCGTCACAGCGTCAGCAGTAAGTGACAAACGGCCGTGAAATCGTTAGATTCCAACAGGTGAACATAAATGGATCTAAGAAATGAATTTGACTTCGAACTAGAGTTTTTGCAATGTACTTGATGACCGAGTGTCTTCGAATTTTTACGTTTTACAAAAGCTCGGCTTTGTGACATTGCTGAGGAAAACAGTTTCTTTTCTATAAGTTTAGGTAAAATTCGGGTGGAGATGGAAATGCAGGTGACATATGAAGTGGGTCCCTAGTGACCTAAGCAAGTAAAACGCAATACCTCGACAGGAATAGAAAACTGCAAACACTCTACTGCTAAAGTTAAGTTCATAGATGTCCAGCAATAAAAATCGCTGGACTCCTTTAATAAAAATCGCTAGACTCCTTGGGTCTTACCGCTGTGGGTGAAGAATTGATTTAAAACTACAAACGAAGGAACGAAAATCGCTAGAAACTTGTCTAACCCTCTCGTAATGTGCATTCCACGACCTAACAGAGGAGGTAAACGTTGATTTGTCACGAGACACGTATGACTCGCGATAAGAGTTTGATAACGAGCGACGAACAAACGGAAAAGAATGATTTGTACGCAGAAGGGCTGGCTCTGAAAGCGTGCTCGCATTTGCGGCACAAAGAGTGGCTACGGTATTAGACACTTTTAAAAAGCGTCGGCATCAAGAATAATGAAACGCAACGATATACAACCCTCGTCTAAATTCCTCTTATCCGACCCACCCCAGCCAAGGATTTTATGTAATACACAAGAAATTTTTCTCACCCTCAAAAAATTTTGTGAATCGTCTTAATGATTTGGGATGAACAGAAGAGAAATGTGTAAATGTCTAATTAAACTGTGTATGGCATTAAATCCAGCATTAAATCACCACGACAGTTGTTAGGCAGCTAAATCATTTTACCAGCATATTACTTCTACATATAGAGGATTACTATCAGCATTCGTGGCTTTTAAAACAGGATTGTGGTAACGTATGAATTCCTGCGACCAAAGCAAGAATGTTCGTTTCTGCAAGCATCTCGGTGTGATTAATCCTTGAAATAGTTCACATATCATTGGCATACCTTGTGGATGCTGCGGCTCAGAAAGTAATTGCTACAAATAATTGCTCATCAAACTGAAAGTATATTTATGCGTATGGACGAAGAAATTTAGGAATTTGGGAAATAAAGAATCTGAAGAAACTGGGAAATTAAATCTGTGAATTTGTGAATTTAGTTATTTACAAATTAATTGACACAAAATTTACTCGTTCAAAAAATTCAATAATTTAGTCAACACAGAAAACTAGATTTATGGAAACTAACAAATTTAATAATTTATTAATTTGAAACCTTGAAAGATTAAAAACTTAGAATTCTCAAAATTTCTTCACCAACAAATTATACATCAATTCTATATAGCAGACAGTACCAAAATTCTGTCTAAATAAATTTGGAATGCCAAACAAGGATTCCACAAAATCAGCGCTCTAAACAAACCACAAATACAAGCCTGTGATCTCAGTTATTTTATCATTTTTCCAGCGAAGCACCACTGAATATGCACGTGCCGGAATCTGACTAGAAATTCACGATTGGGGCATAAAAATTCCGGGTACGCTCATCCTCGTGCAAGATAATCGAATTTTTCGCTCGCACCTTGCCACATTGCCCGTACCTGATAAGGTGACGAGAAAATAGAGAACAAAATAAAATTAACCATTAATCAGATCTCACTGTTATCTGTCCGCGTAGATTGCTCGTCCCATTCGTTCGTGCAGCGAAAAAAAAGGAAAATTACGGAAGGAAAAACGGAACAACAGGACCGTAAAAGCACGACCGCGACACGTTACGATTTATTTTCGCAATTTCGTAGTGGCGGCAATTACGAACGGGCAATTTATAAATATTAGCGAGGAAACAGCATATTTCTGCGCACGATGACGGGTTTCCGCAACACGAGATCAACATTCCGGAAAATCCTCGTTTTTAAGCAGATCCGGTTTTTAAATAGATAGGGTGACAGTTTTAAATGGGGCGGTGATATTTTCTGGACGGGGCGGAATTAAAATCGATGTACTTCTTCGAAAATATTGGTATAAATAATATTTTAGGTAAAGTGATTTCAAGAGGAAAATCTGGTGGTGCATGTTAAAATAGATATGAAGGTTAAGTTCTTTTAAATCGAATTTGCACTGATGCAGCCATCTATACAAAAGTACTAAGTCAAAAAAAAATATTGGTACATAAAATATTTCAGATAAAGTTATTTCAAGAGGAAAATTTGGTGGTACATGTTAAAATAGATATGAAGGTTAAGTTCTTTTAAATGGAATTTGCACTGATGCAACTATCTATACAAAAGTATTAAGTCAAAAAAAATATTGGTACATAAAATATTTCAGATAAAGTGATTTCAAGAAGAAAATATGATGATACATGTTACAATAGATATGAAGGTTAAGTTCTTTTAAATGGAATTTGCACCGATGACATCCACAGAAAAGTATTAAGTTACTCTGCGGAAAATCATTAGTAGTTAATTGTTTTGAGTTTCGATGAAATTACAAGAAAACTGCTTTAAACTTCTTAAATTAAAAGAAGAAATTTGTCAAACAGCCATTTTGGTACTTTAAGTATTTTATGTATGTAACTACATTGACAATATTTTACTAAATTGCCCAAGGTGACCCATTTCGACCTTATATCTCCGATAATATTGAATGTCCAAAAAAAATTTACAACAAAAATTACATGATTTAAGAAAAAATTTGGAGGTATCTGGCGTAAGTACCATTCTACATGTTAAAATAGATATGAAGGTTAAGTTCTTTTAAATCGAATTTGCACTGATGCAGCCATCTATACAAAAGTACTAAGTCAAAAAAAAATATTGGTACATAAAATATTTCAGATAAAGTTATTTCAAGAGGAAAATTTGGTGGTACATGTTAAAATAGATATGAAGGTTAAGTTCTTTTAAATCGAATTTGCACTGATGCAGCCATCTATACAAAAGTACTAAGTCAAAAAAAAATATTGGTACATAAAATATTTCAGATAAAGTGATTTCAAGAAGAAAATATGATGATACATGTTACAATAGATATGAAGGTTAAGTTCTTTTAAATCGAATTTGCACTGATGCAGCCATCTATACAAAAGTACTAAGTCAAAAAAAAATATTGGTACATAAAATATTTCAGATAAAGTGATTTCAAGAAGAAAAGTGATAGAGTGATAGAGTGATACAGTGAAATAGTGACATAGTGATAGAGTGAAATAGTGATACAGTGATATAATGATGATCCCCTATATTTGAACCTTGTGTTTGATAAACGAGCACTAATCTTGACTTATTATGAATTTCTTAAAGTACGATCACTACATATTTAACGTTATATCGTACACTACACACTTTGAAAAATGAAATTAAAAAATAAATAAACGAGAGATAAAACTTAAATTAATTCTTCATTACGATGAAACTCAATTACAAGAAAACTGCGTTAAACTTTTTAAATTAAAAGAAGAAACTTGTTAAGCAGCCATTTTGGTACGTTAAGTATTCTATGCATTTGACTACATTGACAATATTTTACTGTATTGCCCAAGGTGACCCATTTCGACCTTATATCTCCGATAATATTGAATGTCCAAAAAAAATTTACAACAAAAATTACATGATTTAAGGAAAAATTTGGAGGTATCTGGCGTAAGTACCATTCTACATGTTAAAATAGATATGAAGGTTAAGTTCTTTTAAATGGAATTATTTGCACCGATGCAGCCGTCCACACAAAAGTATTAAGTCACTCCGCGAAAAATCGTTAGTTCAGATATTTTTATTTTAGCATCGAAATACCATTTGAAAGTAGCTGACACGCATCGCGGCCGACATCTTGTGTTTGCGTGGATGTTTGTGAACAAACGTTTGGACGAGATGGCGTATCGAATTTCCGCCGAGGTTACCAGATCCGGCGCCCTTACATTTTTTCCTGCGGGGATATTTAAAAGATAATGTTTACGCGGAAGAATGTACAACACCGAATGATCTGAAAGGGAAAATTCTCGATGCGTGGCAACAAATTTCCGTGGAACGTTACGAAGAGTCGAATCGTTAAGAGATCGAAATGTCTGCATTCGGGAAGGACGTACTTTTGAACGGTGACTTTAGGGAGGTTTGTGCTAAAACGACGCCCGGTATTAAAATGATAACTAACGATTTTTTGTCATTGACTTGATAGTTTTGTGTAGAGAAACAGTGCAAATAATATGGAATTTCATTTTAAAAAACCGGACTTGGCCTTCATATCTCCTGTACGTCTATAGTGGAGGAAAGGTGTTATTTCTCTAAAATCATGTAACTTTTATTATTAATATTTTCTAAGATACTTCAATGGGTTGTTTCAAAGACGTTCTATATACAGGGTGTGTCAAAAATCGCTTACTAATTTAAAATATAAATAAAATTGTAAGAAAAAGTAATATTTAAATAAAATTTATATTTTATGAAACATTTTTCATTTAACATCAATTGAATATAATTCATTCCATCACATTTTCCAGTCTGAACGGAGATTACTCTTTGTTCGATAAAATAAATTCCCATAAAAAACTTTACCGCGAAATGATTAAATTCTCCGAAAATATAAATTGGAAATTGTAACCACGCGACAGAAATTAGAGCAATAATTATAAAAGACAATATATTATATTTAATAAAAAATTTTAATAATGGAATTCGATGAAATGATTTCAACCGAAATACAATCACAAAGATTTATCCTGCTTTGTTCATTTCGTACGAACGATGGAATACCCATTATTCTCATACTTTAATTAGAAATATGAAAAATTCGCAGGAAGCGCAGTATAAAAAATACGTACACTTCATAATTTGAAATTAATACGAGGATTAAATTTATTCTGTTTGTTGACGTTGAAATTAATAAGCAGAATTTCTGCAAAATAACAGAGAAATTTAACGTTGTAATGAATCCTCATATTCGATGAAATATGTCTCTCGCAAATATTAAATTTTTAATCATTACTCTCATTTACTGAATTATTTTACTTCTTAACCTGTATGATTAAATTATAACTGAAATCTCTTTCGTACACGAGTATCAACTGAAATAAATTTGACAGAATTACAGTTCCTATAATACTGATCCCAATGTATCGTTACAAACATAATTATATTCTGATATATGGCAACTTGTTTTTATTCGAAATATACTGTTTAATATTTCTCGTTTTTCTCTGCCCGTTTCGAAAGCAGATTACGTTCATAAAGCAAGGATTAACCTGAAAACAACGTCAAAACGATCATAAATTTCTGCGGATATTCTCCGTTTATTATTGCACTCAGAGCGATTCCATGAAAAAATAATTTTTAAATAAACTTCATTGTACGTCGCTCGTGTTATAGTATTTAGGTTAAATTTTTCGAACCTCCAAGTTTTAAACGTTCACATTTTTAGGTTATTAAATATTCAAATTTTAGTATTTGTAGATTTTTAATTTTTGGATTTGTTATAATATACACCAGTTCAAAAAATATACATCAGTTTGTTTAGAAATAAAATAAAAATCACACATCGTTCACTACAAATATATATTGCTACATACACACATACATACATTAGCATATTCATTATTAAAAATTACCATATTTATTTTTCAAGTTCCTAATAAAATTTAAATTTTAAATAATAAAAACCATTTCATTATACCTAACCTACACTACACTCCAACATCAACAAAAGTAAATTCAAATTTCCCGCCATAATTCCTTACAACCCTCCGTCCATTATTAAACGCAACTCATCAACAGAATATGGAAGATGATTTGAAAAATTCATTTCATTGTGAACGAACGCAGGTAGAAAAAAATGGCGGTGTACATAGCGATCGAAGAACCGCGTTCTCGTTTAAAAGCAAACCACCTTCCTGTTTTTTTTTCTCCTCCGCCGGGTGAACGTGCAACGACTTCGAACACCTCGTCCCCGGCGAGGCATTGTAAAATATTACACCGGGGACGCGTAACCGTTTCCAATTTCTCATTCCATTTTTTTCCCGCGTTTTTTGTTGCTACGATCTGGACCGGTGCGGCGCAGCTATCAGAAATTCAAATCGCGAGACGCTCGTTGATGGCGTGTTTTCGATATCCACGCCAGCAGCTATTCTTATTGGCAAATTTACTTGCGAACCGATACACTCTGTGCATATTGCGCGCACGATTTTGTACCGCAATTAATCTCGGATAATAAACTGCGCATGCTTATTCTTTTTTATTGATCAGTTTCTTTGTTTAATGATAATAGTACTGGCGTTTAATATCCGTTTCGAAATTGCTGTTATTAGTTCAGTATGGGAGCGTATTTGGTAGCCACAGTTTAAATATTGGCGCGCTACTGATTCAACATGGCGGCGCGTCACGTGATCGTTTGCTAAACCTTACCGCAATGGGGGCGTAATTTTTACGTTGGAAGAACACTGATAAACGTAGTTTAAATGTTTATTTGAATATGTATGATTTTAAACGTCCATTTAAATATAATTTTAAATATTTATTTCAGTATGTATGTATTGGGGCTTTAGAATTTTCGAGCTTTCGAGAATGGGAGCTTTCGAGTATTAGAATATATTAATTTTCGGGCTTTCAAGCATTGAAGCTTTCGAGTATTAAAGTTTACGAGTTTCAGAGATTTCGAGTACTACAGCTTTAAAGTTTTCGGGTTTTCAAGGCTTTGAGCTTTCAAGTTTTTGAGTATTAAAGCTTTCGAGTTTTAGATCTATTGAAGCTTTGAGTTTTCGAATTTTCAAATTTTTAGATACACAATTGCTTATATTTCGAGATTTCAAAATTCGAAAACTTCACATCCCAAATTTCAAAAATTTACAAATTCTCAAATTAGTCAATTTTGGAGTGTTGAGATTCCTAAATAAAATTTATAAATTTTCAAATTTCCAAGTTTCCAAGTTTTCAGTAATAGTCAATCAGTAATTTAAAAAATTGTTTAAATTCAGAAATGTTTTAAATGCCATAAGTTTTGTAAATTTGAAGTTTCCAAAATTTCGTGAATTCAAAAAATTTCAAATATTTCAAAAGTCTCTAAACTTCCCAAAATTACAAAAATTCTATAATTTTGCAAATTTCAAAAATTCCAAAAACTTCAAGAATCCTTAAAATTGCATAAATTTAAAAAACCCTTAAATTCTTCAAAATTCCAAAAATTTCAAAAATCACTAAGCTTCCCAAAATTCCAAAAAACCCTAAACTTCCCAAAATCCACAAAATTGTAAAAATTCTAAAAAATCCTAAACTTCTCAAAATTCCAAAGATTCCAAAAATTCCAAAAACTCAAAAAATCCATAAAATTGCATAAATTTAAAAAATCCCTATAATTCTCCGAAATTCCAAAAATGTCAAAAATCAATAAGCTTCCCAAAATTCCAAAAACCCTAAACTTCCCAAAATCCACAAAATTGCAAAAATTCCAAAAATTCCAAAAATTCCAAAAAATCCTAAACTTCCCAAAATTTCAAAAATACCAAAAATTCCAAAAACTCCAAAAATCCTTAAAATTGCATAAATTTAAAAAATCCCTAAAATTCTCCAAAATTTCAAAAATCACTAAGCTTCCCAAAATTCCAAAAACTCCAAAAATCCTTGAAATTGTATAAATTTCAAAAATCCCTAAAATTCCAAAAATCACTAAGCTTCCCAAAGTTCCAAAAAACCCTAAACTTCCCAAAATCCAAAAAATTGCAAGAATTCAAAAAAATCCTAAAATTCCAAAAATTCCCTAAATTTCCTGTATTCAAATTTTTCACCTTCCCGCGCCATCAAATTTCTGAATTCCCTAATCACTAATTCCCCAAATTCTTGATTGTTCCCCTCTTTATCGTTCCTTACAAAATAATTGATTCCGTTTAATCGTTCAAAACGTTATTGATTGCGGAATTTAATTGATACCGTATCGTTTTTTGCTCCCTGATGATCCGATCCGATTCCGTGCCTTTATTAGCCCAATTAACGGTAATTAAGAGAAATATGATAGACAGAAACGTACGCTTGGCATTCGCGCGATATGCCAGCGAGAAATCGATTTTTTCGATGCAAAAACAATCGTCGTCGTCCCAGTTTTGGCCGCGTGCCAGTAGAACCGCTTTAACGCAAGTAGTTCGTAGACTTTCCCGATTTTTTCGCCTCTTTGTCGTTAAACGGCGAGCTTTTTACGTTGAACGTCCCTAGTGTTTGAGATTTAACCCACTACGAAAGTTGAGGAGAGGAAAAAAGAGAACAGAGATCTCGTTTGCTCTCGGAATTATTCGCTTCGGGCAAAAATAATACGAATTACGTGACACTTATCGGACATTACAACATTTTCGAACTAAAAGCGTTAGAATTCCCTAGGGAGAATGTTCATATAGGCAGAAAAAAGGTAATAGCTACTACACTTTTCAAGATAACAAATTTGAAATTTTGAAAATTTTTTTAACTCAAAATTGGAACATTTTTAATTTGCTAATTATCAAATTATTAAATTCAATTAATTTTCGAGTTTAATTAGAATAATTATTTAGTTAATTATATGGGGATTTTAAACTAACCGTTTATTCCAAAATATTTATTTCATATTTTTTCAAAGAATATTTCAGAATATTTCAAAATATTTTTCAAAAATTAATTTTTAATTTGAATGAATTTTCTTTTTGTCAGATATTTATTGATTTTATAATAAACAAAAATTAATTTATTTCTTAAGAAAATTATTTGTGTATTCATTATTATAAATTATTGTACATTGTGTATTATTTTTAATTTTATTAAAACAATTTTATTCATGTATTCAAATAATATAATTATTATTAATTATTTGATACTACTGTTCTGCTCTTAAATTATATTTTTTTTATATAAAATTCACCCCATAAATAAGTAACTATATTTTTATTTATTTATATTTGCAGTTCATTTAAATAATTGTAAAAATTAAAAATGATCATTTTTATCATTTTTGATTTTGATCATTTTTATCATTTTTAGTTTTGATAATTTTTCTCATTTTTGATTTTGATAATTTTTATCATTTTTGATTTTGATAATTTTTATCATTTTTAGTTTTGATAATTTTTATCATTTTTGATTTTGATAATTTTTCTCATTTTTAATTTTGATAATTTTTATCATTTTTAGTTTTGATAATTTTTATCATTTTTGATTTTGATAATTTTTCTCATTTTTAATTTTGATAATTTTTATCATTTTTAATTTTGATAATTTTTATCATTTTTGATTTTGATAATTTCCATCATTTTTAACTTTGATAATTTTTATCACTTTTGATTTTGATAACTTTTATCATTTTTAGCTTTGATAATTTCTGTCATTTTTAATCATTTTTTTAAATAATAATTTTATTAAAAATCTTTTTAACTTTAATTTAAAATGATCATTTTTCATTTTCACTGTTTTAATGAAAATTTTTATGAAGTCATGAGAAATGTATTTTTGTAATATTAACAAAGAATATAATATTAAATAGAATTTATAAAAGACGCAAAGTAGAAATATTAATGTTCACAATTCATAACCGCGTCTTTTATCTCTTCGCGTATCGTGGCCAAACAAAATAAGCCCAAGTCGAAACGTGTCGAGAACGCAGGAGCGGTCGTTGTACATTTCATTTCAGAATGGCAACTTTTTCGTCATTTTTCAGCTCCGTTCATATTCGGCGGATGAATGCGCGAAAAATTTCCCTCAAATGAGGTCACGGTGCATCCCATGGAAATTGGATACACGCACACGTGGCTAAAAAACTCAACGAAATGGATGGAAAACCGTTTTATTATGACCCGAAATGGTCATATTGGGTCCGCAATAATGTAGTCCGGAAGCTCGAGCAGAGGATAAATAAGAAACGGTGAAACGTTAACAATAGATTTATAAAACCCGCGGAAATGATGGATATATTTCTTGTATTATGGTGATTATTATGAAACAAGGTTTCAGTTATCAAATTTTTAAATTGAAAAATTTGTTAAAATTCTATTTTTAGCATTGAAACTTTTAAATTATATATAAGCTCAAAAGTACGTTCAAATCTCTTCATCTATCCAATCTAATAATCACTTTGCAATTGCAATGCAACTTCTTGAAATCATCTGACAATCAAATTCTCCTAATAATAGAAATCATGAAACATAATAAGTCTAAGAGTTGTACCTTCAAATGTCCACATGTACCTAACCTAATCACCACACCAGGCTTGCAGTGCATCTTCACCAAATCATCTGACAATCAGGTTTCAAAAACAGAAACACGCGAACACAATATATGCAAAAGTGATATTTTCAAATGACAATCAGATCTATAATACAGGAATAATCAAACACAATGAGTTCAAGAGTGGTAGCTTCAAATGCCTTCATCTACCTAAGCTAATCACTTTGCAATTGGAATGCAGTCCAAATCATCTGAGACTCAGATCTCAACAACAGAAACGATCAAATACAATAAGTTCAAGAGTGGTACCTTCAAATGTCTACATCTACCTAGCCTAATCCCCACATTGGAATCGCAATGCAATCCAAATCACTTGATAATCACATCTCCAAAGCAGAAAGCATCAAACACAATAAGTCTAAAAGTGGTACCTTAAGATAGCACTTGAAGTCATTTGAAAATGACCTCATCCACATAACCTAGTCACCACTTTGCAATTGCAATGCAATCCAAATCACTTGATAGTCACATCTCCAAAACAGAACGCATCAAACACAATAAGTCTAAAAGTGGTACCTTAAGATAGCACTTGAAGTCATTTGAAAATGACCTCATCCACATAACCTAGTCACCACTTTGCAATTGCAATGCAATCCAAATCACTTGATAGTCACATCTCCAAAACAGAACGCATCAAACACAATAAGTCTAAAAGTGGTACCTTCAGATAGTACTTGAAGTCATTTGAAAATGAGCTCACCCACGTAACTTAGACACCACTTTGCAACTGCACTGCAACCTAAATCACTTGACAGTCACATCTCCAAAGCAGAAAGCATCAAACACAACAAGTCTTAAAGTGGTACCTTCAGATAGTACTTGAAGTCATTTGAAAATGACCTCATCCACATAACCTAGTCACTACTTTGCAACTGCAATGCAATCCAACTCACTTGATAGTCACATCTCCAAAGCAGGAAGCATCAAACACAATAAGTCTAAAAGTGGTACCTTCAGATAGCACTTGAAGTCATTTGAAAATGACCTCATCCACATAACCTAGTTACCACTTTGCAACTGCAATGCAATCCAACTCACTTGATAGTCACATCTCCAAAGCAGAAAGCATCAAACACAAATCCTAGAGTCATCCTCTGAGGATACCCCTAGAGTATCCTCACATTTCATTTCATCATGTTCAAATGACCTCAGCCTAATCACCAATCTATTATACCAAACATCCAAATCACCTGAGTGAACCATCTGAAACACAGCACAATAAATCCCCCAGAACCATCAAGCACAATAAATGCACGTAATACGTCACATATTTAGATGGAATTTCTCTGAACGTAATCGGCAGTTCGCATATCGAAGGTGGTGACCAGTATTGTCGTCCGCCTCGCATTGTTTGCGGTGACACGGTCCAAGTATCGTTTGCAAACTTTGATCATTTGCGGTATTGTTCGAGCGTACCCGTACTAATTCTACCCAAGGTGTATCGACGTATTTATTCGAGCTGCGACAGGTTGGCTGGTGTATTGCCAGCAAACTTCCTCGAAGGGACTTTGGTAACAGTCGTCCATGATGGAAAATTAAAGGAGTAGCTTCATCGTTTTCGCTCCGTTGCAACGTAAACGCTCACTGTTCCGAGTGATTATACGTACACAGGGTCGATCAAGAATATTATTTATCAACAGATTCATGGGGCCTGTCATGATCTCAGGTATCGTGTTATGGACGTGGAGAAGCTTCTCTGGAGATCTTGATATTTGTCAAGGTATGATGAGTGGAACTTTGTGGATTTATTTGAGAATTACTTTGGGGGTTGAGAGATTGAAGATTTGGGGATTTTGGGAGGTGGGGACTTAGGAAGCTGAGGATTTGGGGGTCTGGAGATTTGAAGGTGGAGGGATTTGGGGATGTGGGGATTTGGAGGTTTGTAGCGATTTGAGGATGTGGGAATTTGGGGATGTGGAGATTTGGGGATTTGGGGATGTGAGGATTTGGGGATGTGGGGATTTGGGGATGTGGGGATTTGGGGATGTGGGGATTTGGGGATGTGGGGATTTGGGGATGTGGGGATTTGGGGATGTGGGGATTTGGGGATGTGGGGATTTGGGGATGTGGGGATTTGGGGATGTGGGGATTTGGGGATGTGGGGATTTGGGGATGTGGGGATTTGGGGATGTGGGGATTTGGGGATGTGGGGATTTGGGGATGTGGGGATTTGGGGATGTGGGGATTTGGGGATGTGGGGATTTGGGGATGTGGGGATTTGGGGATGTGGGGATTTGGGGATGTGGGGATTTGGGGATGTGGGGATTTGGGGATGTGGGGATTTGGGGATGTGGGGATTTGGGGATGTGGGGATTTGGGGATGTGGGGATTTGGGGATGTGGGGATTTGGGGATGTGGGGATATGGGATTGCAAGGATTTGAGGATTTAGGGATTCGGGGGTTTAGAGATTTGGTCATGTAGGGATTCGGCCCCCAATTCCCCAAATCCTCAAATCCACATATCCTCAAATCCACATATCCTCAAATCCACATATCCTCAAATCCACATATCCTCAAATCCACATATCCTCAAATCCACATATCCTCAAATCCACATATCCTCAAATCCACATATCCTCAAATCCACATATCCTCAAATCCACATATCCTCAAATCCACATATCCTCAAATCCACATATCCTCAAATCCACATATCCTCAAATCCACATATCCTCAAATCCACATATCCTCAAATCCACATATCCTCAAATCCACATATCCTCAAATCCACATATCCTCAAATCCACATATCCTCAAATCCACATATCCTCAAATCCACATATCCTCAAATCCACATATCCTCAAATCCACATATCCTCAAATCCACATATCCTCAGATCCACATATCCCCAAATCCACATATCCTCAAATCCACATATTCTCAAATCCACATACATCCAAATCCACATATCCCCAAATCCACATTCCCCCAAATCCACATATCCTCAAATCCATATATTCCAAATCCACATTCCCCCAAATCCACATATCCTCAAATCCATATATTCCCAAATCCCTACATCCCCAAATCCCTACATCCCCACATCCCTACATCCCCAGATCCCTACATCCCCAAATCCCTATATCCCTAAATTCCTACATCCCCAAATCTCCCAACCTCCAAATCGCTAAATTCCCAAATCTGCTAATTCCCAAACTAAATTCTGAAATCCTCACATCCCAAATCCCTGTGTCCCCAAATCCCCAAATTCTCAACCTCCCACATCCAAAAATCCCTACACTAACCCCCCAAAATAAACTTGAATGTGTCCCCCAAACTAATCTTCACCCTTGCCTAAAGTACCTTACATTATTAAATTATTTCTATAATATAATTTCACCTTGAATATAAGATCTCTCATCCATAAATATAGTAACCTCTCAATATATCGCCGGGAGTCTCAATATATCATCTCGTGACCCGTTATACGAGCTTCCTCTGTACCGAAATACGAGTTCGATCAAATTTTTGGGTATTTAATTAAATCGTTGAAAAATGTTCTCGCGTGAGGTTCGTGTTCAAGCTCGTTTACACGCTTCGTTATATCGCACGGTGTTTTCCGTCGAGTTTCGCCCGGTGAACGCACGAGAGCCTTCCGTTCCATGCTCTGGGTCATTCAATTGTTTTTTTTATTCTCTTCTTTCTTTATTCCCTTTGCTTTCCCTGCGTACCTTTACTTTGCCTTTGACGGCTTTATTCTACTTCCGTGGATAAAGAAGTGTTACGGTGATAAGAATTGCTATGGGCAACAGGAAGTATCTTGATCTGCTTTGTGCTTTTTTATTCGAGGTGTTTTTGTACGGGATGTGTCGACAGTGGACGAGATATTTTTGCTGCGTGCGATCGTGGAGCATGTAGCACGGAAATGAGACTTGTTTCGTATTTGAGAATTAATTATTTATCGAGGTTTTTTTATTGATTTATTAAATGTGATCAGGTAAATACTGGGTAGGTAGGATGTTTATTGGGGTAATGATAGTTAACTTCTTTAAATTATAATTGAAAATTTGAAATTTTATAATTGATGAATTAGGACGTTGGTAAATTGATAAATTGATGAATTAGTCAATTGGTAAATTGTTAAATTGATAAGTTTGTCAATTGGTAAATTGGTAAATTGGCAAAGTGGTTAATTGGTGAACTGGTGAATTGGTAAATTGGTTAGTTGCTGAATTGTTAAATTGTCAAATTGGTGTATTGGCAAATTGGTGAATTCATGAATTCTTGAATTAGTAAATTGATGAATTGATGAATTGATGAATTGATGAATTGATGAATTGGTGCATTGGTGGATTGGTAGATTGATGGATTGATGGATTGGTGAATTCGTGAATTGGTGAATTGGTGAATTGGTGGATTGGTAGATTGATGGATTGATGGATTGGTAAATTCGTGAATTGGTGAATTGGCGGATTGGTAAATTGGTAGAATAAAGGATTGGTAAATTGGCAAATTGCCAAATTGGTTAATTGGTGAACTGGTGAATTGGTAACTTAGGAAATTTGTGAATTGGTGAATAAGTGAATTGGCAAATTGATAAATTGGTTAGTTGCTGAATTGTTAAATTGTCAAATTGGTGAATTCAGGAATTCTGGAATTAGTAAATTGATGAATTGATGAATTGATGAATTGATGAATTGGTGAATTGGTGCATTGGTGGATTGGTAGATTGATGGATTGATGCATTGGTGAATTCGTGAATTGGTGAATTGGTGGATTGGTGGATTGGTGAGTTGGTAGAATGAAGGATTGGTAAATTGGCAAATTGCCAAATTGGTTAATTGGTGAACTGGTGAATTGGTAAATTAGGAAATTTGTGAATTGCTGAATAAGTGAATTGGCAAATTGATGAATTGGTTAGTTGCTGAATTGTTAAATTGTCAAATTGGTGAATTCATGAATTCTTGAATTAGTAAATTTGTGAACTGATAAATTGGGAGATTGAGAAATTAGTGAAGTAGTAAACTGGTGAATTGGTAAATTGTTAAATTTGTGAATTGGTAAATTACTTAATTGGTGAACTAATGAATTTGTAAATTGGTGAATTTATAAATTGATGAATTGAAAAACTGGTAAGTTAGCAGATTGAAAAATCAGTAAGTTAGAAAATTAATAGAGTGACAAATTGATAGATTTGTAGATTTTCAGATTAGTAGATTGGTTGATCGATACATTTTGATACTTTCATCCTGGTCTATAGATCTATAGATTAATTGACTGACAGATTGGTAGATTGATAGACTGATAGATTCGCGTATTTGGAAATTCGTATGCTCGTAGATTGATTGATTGATAGATTCATAAATTGTTAAACTGGTACATTGGTAGAGTGACTGATTGATTGATTGATAAACTGATACATTGCTAAATTGATTGATTCATGGATAGATTTATAGATTGATAAATTAGTAAACTGGTGAATTTCTAAACATATGAATTTGATTCCAAGCATAATAAGTATATTTATTTATTCCTGAAATGTTTATGTCAAACGTCGAAAGAAAGTTATTATTTCTACGTTTATTTTTTTTGATGGCCTTTTTATACCTAAAATCAGTGGTTACGTAAAAGTTACGTAAAATTCTAAAAGAACAAAATTGAACGTTTTTTCCCATTACGTTCTCGATAATATCAAGTGGAAATAGGGGGTGCTGCAAGTACCCGAAATTTGGGACACCAGAAATGATACTTATCATCCCCCTACATGCACGAGTTTCCTCTTTACACGCATGGGGTCCGAACCCATAATATTTAGTGTTTGAAAGGGTCAAAAGTGCACGCGGGGACAAATTGCGAATCCACACGACCCTGTGCAACATGCCCTCTCGTTTCGAGATCCATAATAAGCATGGTTAAGAGTTACCGGATCGCTCGATCACCATCTGCCATCACGTTAAACGGCACCATGCTAATCTAAAGGGGTGAGAAATAAAAGTTCAAGCTCAAGGGGCTTCTTCACTGGCATATTAACGCGAGAATGAAGGGGGATGAGGGGATGTGTTGTTCAAGCAACATCTCGGTAATTTATATAGGGTGACTCAAACTTTCGGTTGTGAAACATTTTAATATTTTTATTGATCGTTGATTCATCACGATTTTGTTCATTGATAGATCACTTATTTTTTTATTGATTGATTACAATTTTTTAAATTGATTGATCGCAATTCTTTTTTTGATTGATTGATTACTATTTTTTTGATTGATTGATTGACTAATTTTCTTTTCGCTGATGAATTACTATTTTTTTTTATTGATTGATTACTGTTTTTTTTTTCTTAATTGATTGATTATAATTTTTTTTCACTGATGAATTACTATTTTTTTTGATTGATTGATTACTGTTTCTTTTTACTGACTGATTGATTATAATTTTTTTTTCATTGATGAATTACTATTTTCTTTAATTGATTGATTACAATTTTTTTCATTGATTCATTGCAATTTTTTTTCGTTGATTGATTATAATTTTTTTCATTGATTGATTATCATTTTTTTCGTTGATTGATCACGATTTCTTTCATTGCCTGATTACAATTTTTTTCATTGATTGATGACGATTTCTTTCATTAATTGATTACAATTTCTTCTTCATTGATTGATCACGATTTTCTTCATTAATTATTAAAACATCATGATCATAGGTATCGATACATCACGTGATCATACATATTTGAAAACAATAATTAAATTACGTAAAATTAATTCAGTATTCAATTACAAATAATTAAATCACTACAAAATTACATTAAATTGATTTCATTAAAATATTGCATATAAATTAATTCATTAAAGAATTGCGAATGAATGTCTCATTAAAAAATTATACAAAATTAATTCATTAAAGAATTACCAAAGATTAAATTATACAAAAGTTACATAAAATATGTTGATTAAAAACTGACGTAAAAATAACTCATTAAAGAAACGACATGCAATCAATCCATTAACAAATTACAAAACAGCAATTCATTAAAAGTTGACAAGAAACCAATTTATCAAAGCATGACATAAAGCTGACGCATTAAATATTTATATAAAATAATTTATTTAAAAAATTCATTAAACACTGACGTTAAACAAATTCGAAGAAGAGTAAAATTAATTCATGAAAGAATTACATTAAATTGATTTGTAGAAAAATTACATCAGATTAATTCATAAAAGAATTACACCAGATTAATTCATGAAAGAGTAATATCAGATTAATTCATGTAAGACAAACAGAAACCAGATTCATAAAAAATGAACATAAACTGTTTTCATCAAAAAGGCAACGTAAGCTGGATTTATGAAAAAGTAGAATAAAATGGATTCAATGCAAAGTGGCGTAAAATTCACAAAGGAAACATTAAAAAAAATCACGCGAGGTGCACCGAACAATTACGCGGAAGGTAATTAAAAAATTACAGGAAATTAATTCGCAATAAAGCAACCGAGCGAAATAATGTAACGAGGCGTTTGAATAATAACGGAAAGGAATAAAATTATGTAGTCATGTTATGTTTAACAAAATGACACGTGTTCGTTTATTAAATATCGTTTCACGGTGATCGCAGGCTATCTCGCAACGGGCACCCTTTGCAGCTTGTATTAATTGACTGATAGTTAATTACCGCGAGCACGTTAATGCACCAGCGATAGAGTGTGAGATTCTATCGATACGTTTTTGGAACGTTCAACGGGCCATAATTACGTGTCGTTCGCATTAAACGACATCGTTAAACGGTTAATTTTGTGTAGGGAAGTGATTCAATTGCAGCGCATTGCCACATGGTTCTTGCAACCTAACTTAGCCCCGGGCATATTATCAATTTCGATGTTCAAAGTGGAGCAAGAATTTAGGGAATTTAACGCGTTTAGGAAATTTATGGGACTGAGAGGATTGTGGGGAATACAGAGAGTTTAGGGAGTTTAGGAAATTCAGGAAATATGGGGAATTTAAGGAATTTTTGGGCATTTAGGGAATGTAGAGAATTTAAGGAATATAGGGAATTTAGGAAGCTTAAGAAATTTAGTGGATTCCCAAAATATATGGCATTTAGATAATTTGGGGAATTTAGTGAATTTCTGGGATTCAGCACTTTTGGGAAGTATGGGGAATTCAGAAAATCTAGGGAATTTTTAGACTTTCGATGAATTGTGGGAAAGATAGGAGAATTTAGTGAATTTGTGAAATTTGTGAAATTTGTGAAATTTGTGAAATTTGTGAAATTTGGAGGAATCTGAAGAATTTAGGAAATCTAGTGAATTTTGAAACTTTGGTGAATTTTTGAAAATTTAGAGGAATCGAGAGAAATTACGAAATTTGAGGAATTTGGGAGAATTTGGGGAATTTAGAGAATTTTTAGGAATTCAGGGAATTTTGGGGAATCTTGAAAATTTAGGATATCAAGGGATATTTTTAACTTTGGTGAATTTTAGGAAATTTAGGGGAATTTAGAGAATTTAGGAAATTTTGATAGCTTTGGGGAATTTTGAGGAATTTGAAAAATTTAGAAAATCTAGGGACTTTTGCAACTTTGGTGAATTTAAGAATTTTCGGAATTTAGAGAATTTTTGGAATTTAGGAAGTCCAAGGAATTTGTGAAATCTAAGGAGTTGTAGAAATCTAGGGAATTTTACAAATCTAGGAAATTGAAGAAATGTAGGGAATTTTACAAATCTAGGAAATTGAAGAAATGTAGGGAATTTTACAAATCTAAAAAGTTGAAGGAATCTAAGCAATTTCACAAATCTAGAGAGTTGAAGAAATATAGGGAAATTTAAAAATTCAGAGAATAGAAGAAATCTAGGGAATTTTATAAATCAAGAGAATTGAAGAAATCTAAGAAATTTGGGAAATCTAGCGAGTTGAAGAAATCTAGGGAATTTTATAAATTCAGAGAGTAGAAGAAATCTGGGGAATTTTAGAAATCTAGAGAATTGAAGTAATCTAGGGAATTTTACAAATCCAGAGAGTTGAAGGAAATTCGAGAAATCTAGAGAATGAAGAAAATCTAGGAAATTTTAGGAACTCAAGTCAGATGAGACATTTAAAAAATTTAGGGAATTTAATGAATTTCAAAAACATAGATCACTTAGGGAATTTAGGAAATTCAGAAAATTCTAGAGATTTAAAGAATTTAGAGATTGTAGGGAACTTAGTATAATTTTCGGGTTATAAAAATTCCCTATCTAGGAATTTAAAAATTGCCTATTTAGAAAAGCATAAATTTGATCATTCGCTTATATGAAAATTTAAAATTTAGTGAATTTGATAACTGGAAAAATTTCGTGCCAAATAATTATAATTCAATATATCTGGTATTATTAATCAGGAAGAAAATTAAACAACGAATGCCAAACGCACAACACCCGTAACCATCGAATAATTAACTAAACAAAGTAAACTGTTTGTGGAATACATTTTACAAATCTATTCGCACTATTATTAAAGTACAAACATTCGTGCAACTATGCTATTCGGTTGAAGTAAAGGGAAATGAATTAAACGAAGCCTAAGGGGGTTGCGTATTAACCTTTTAGGTACCGCAGGCGAGTAAACTCTTGTTTCATTGCACTAACAAAGTGTATTAGCATGGTGTAAATAATTCAACAGAAATCGGGACGAACATGCATTCATGAGCTGGCGCACGCTTTAAACTAACGTCAAAGATAAAATACGTTTGCATTTTACTCGTTTAAATCGACTAACTGGTACGTTCACGATTGCTACAGAGAATAAATAAACTTCCGCTTTATTGTAATCGGAGAATAATATTGGATTTCGGTTATGCAATTTCGTTCTGTTAACGGTACAAGTATTGCATAATTAATTCCGAAAGAATTATTTAATTAAGTACATAACTTGTTTAATGTAGGTGGACACCTTTTAAATATATATTATGTATAAAGACTGTTTACAGTACTATATGCTATACACGTTTAACGTTTCAAGGAAACAAGGTTTCAAGAATTCAAAAGTGCGAAACTTCAATCTAAAAGAAGCTAGAATTCATGAACTCAAAACTGTCAGAAAATTCAAGATGTTAAGAATTCAAGAATTCATGAATTCAGTAATGTTAGAATTTAAGAATTCATGAATTCAGTAATGTTAGAATTAAAGAATTCATGAATTCAGTTATGCTAGAATTCAAGAATTCATGAATTCAGTAATGTTAAAATTCAAGAATTTACAAATTCAGTAGTATTGGGTTACAAGAATTTTAAGGTATAAGAATTCAAGAATCTACGAATTCAGTAATATTAATAAATTCAAGAATTTAAGAATTTGAGAATTTAGGAACTCAATACCGGAAGATTTTAGGACTATAAGAATTCAAGAATACAAGATTTCCAGAATTTAAGAAATCAATTATTCTAGAATATATGAATTCATTATTCTAGGATTTACGAATTCAGGAATTCAAGAATACAAGAATTCTAGAATTCAAGAATGTAAGAATGTAATTATTCAAGAATTAAGGAATTCAATAATCTAGAAATTTAAGAATGAGGGAATTCAGGAACTTAAGAATTCAGCAATTCAAGAATGCAAGATCTCAAAATTGTAAGAATTCAATTATATAGGAATTCAAGAATCCAATTATTCAGGTATTTAAGAATTCAAAAATGTAGAAATTTAAAAATTCAGGAATTCAAGAGTGTAAGAATGTTACAATATAAAACTGTAAGAATTTGAAGAATTCAAGAATGTAACAATATAAAAATGTAAGAATTCAAGAATTCAGGAATTCAAAAATGTAAGATTGCAACAATGTAAAAATATTGGAATTCAAGAATTCAAGAATGTAATAATAATAGAATGTGGCCATGTAAAAATGTAGGAATTCAAGAATTCTGGAATTCAGGAATTCGAGGATGCAAGAATTCAGGAATTCAAGGATGCAAGAATTCAGAAATTCAGGAATTTAGGTACTCAAGAATTCAAGAATTCATAAATGTAAGAATTTCAGAATGTAAAACTGTAGGAATGTAAGAGTGTAAGAATGTGAAAATGTAAAAATGTAAGAATTCAAGAATTCAGGAATTCAAAAATGTAAGATTGTGACAATGTAAAAATATTGGAATTTAAGAATTCAAGAATGTAATAATAATAGAATGTGGCCATGTAAAAATGTAGGAATTCAAGAATTCAGGAATTCAGGAATTCGAGGATGCAAGAATTCAGAAATTCAAGAATTCAAGAATTCAAAAATGTAAGAATGTCAGCATGTAAAACTGTAGGAATGTAAGAGTGTAAGAATGTGAAAATGTAAGAATTCAAGAATTCAGGAATGCACAAATGTCAAAATATAAGAATGTGACAATGTCAAAATATGAGTATTCAAGAATTCAGGAAGTCAGGAGTTCAGTAATTCAAGAATGTAAGAATCCATGAAATCCTAAACCAAGAAACGCAAAAATTGAAAGATCCGTCGTCAAGAATTTCGACCGTTCCACATTGCAAGAGTCTAATTTTCGTACTCGCGTTCCAAGCAAATATTTCAAAGTAGAAAACACGGGATCGTATAAAGCCCGTCGGTGTGCCGCTTCAAAGTCTTAATATTTAAATAATTAACACGACCCACTCGAAATCAGCTTGCGACCTACCGCCAGATCCCCGCCCGCGTCCCCGTAATATCTGGGTTAAGGTATTTGTAACCCATTTCCGTGAACAGCGCGTTAAAAGCATTCCCTCCTCAGACATTCTTTCCTCCGAAAGAAACCACGTGAATCCACTCGACCCAGAATCGCCTAAAACACAACCTCGACACATCCGCGGGCCGCGAACGCGGAACAAACGAAAGGAAACCGAAGAAAGAAAAGAAATTCCCCAGTCCATCGAACGCGTTCTATCCATTGGACTAGTTTCCGCTCTTACACGGCCGCCTCCATCGTTTTAAATCCAAAATCGTGTAACGCGCGAACGACGGCAGACTATCGGGAGAAAAAGATGGGCGAAGAAGCTCGATGGTTGCCCATATCCCGAGGGTTGCCATCTGACATCCTGCGGAACCTCTCAACGGTTCCGGGCTTCGAACTTGCCCAGGGCGTGCCAACGCATCTTTCGTGTACCGCCACTTCGATTTAAGAGTGGTTAACAGATTTACGGGATGACAGTAGATCTCAAGATAATGGATCTTAGGTTTCTTATTTTTAGTTAAGGAAGTTGAGGTTTTGTTTCAAAATGTTAACTTTCATCGAGATAATCAATTTATAGGTGGGTTTACGTATTATAGGTTGTTAACTTATTTTTATAGTATAGTTTCAAATATCCAAAATAGCATTGTTTAAGAATTGCAAAATTTTAAGATTAACAAATATTTATAATATAGTTTCACATGTGGAAAGTTGCAAGGTTCAAAAATTGCAAAATTTCAAGATTAACAAACTTTTATAATAAAAATTCTAAAAGTGGCGAAATTTGGTACATTTGGAAGTATATCTAGTTATTCTGAATCAGGAATTCAGGAATCCAAGAATTCAGGAATACAGGAATTCAGTAATTCACAAGTTTACGAATTCAGGAATTCAAGAATTCAGAAGTTCAGAGATTTTTAAATTCAGGAATTCAAGAATTCAATAATACAGGTATTCAAGAATTCAAGAATTCAAGAATTCAAGAATTCAATGCTTTAATGATTCAATGATTCAATGATTCAATTATTCAATGATTCAATAATTCAATAATTCAATAATTCAATAATTCAATAATTCAATAATTCAGGAATTCAGAAGTTCAAAAGTTCTGGAATTCAGAAATTCAGATATTCAGGAATTCAGTAGTTCAGCAATGCATAAATTCAGGAATTCAAATATTCAAGAATTCAATTCAGAAATTCAGAAATTCAGAAATTCAGAAATTCAGAAATTTACGAGTTCAGGAATTCAGAAATTAGAAATTTTGAAATTTAAAAATTTACAAAATTTGAATTTAATTAATTGACTAACTCACTGCTGTGAAACTCCAAATTTCCCTGAACAAATCTCAAGTTAACATTTGCCTTGCTTCCAAAAGTCCCAAGAATCAAACATTTCCTATCAATCAAACCCCAAAAAATCTGATCCCAAAAACTTCCCTAAACAAATTTCAGCACACATTAATCTCCTCTACTATATATCAAATACAAATTACAATATTTTTATATAATAAAATTGTATGAAACTAATTAAAGATGGCGGCCATCGACCATCGGCCATATATCCCTTATCGATTTCACCGCCTAAAGGTCGCAAACTCGCTCAACAATTATCGATTGTCCCGTTTCGCCTCGGTTTGTCGATTGTCCCGTTTCGACTCGGTTTGTCGATTGTACCGGCTCTGAAGAGGGTGCAACTACGAAAGGGTCCCGTTGTCGAGTTTCGTGGATGAAGTGCACACAATGTATTCGCTGTTGGAGATGTATCGCGGGCTAAATGCGTGGCAATAATGGCGTGCGTCGGGGCAAGGTGTACCGGGCAATAAAGGAGGGTGTAGTGTTTCGCTGTGGCGTAATTTCACCGCGGTACCGTAAGATGTGGAACAAAGGAAAGCGAATAGGGCCAAGTGTCACGGTTAATTACGATTCCGCGCGAAATGTAGGCCCGATGATGAAGGAGCGATTGTTCTACGTGAAAATCGCTCGAGTGCTTCGCGAATATTTCTGCTGAGACGCGGAAACAGCTTTCCATTCGTATTGCCTCCGAATGGGATCAAGTTCGTTATGCACACTCGGTCGCGGTGTGGACTCACTTTGCGTTGAGCCGCACGTGAACTTGATCATTCTTTTAAGCCCTTGTCTTATGATATCGTCGGCCACACGTGACGCGTATTACGGTGCATGTGTCACGTGGGTAGCTCATATCTTAGTTCGGTCAGGTAGGGACGTGCTGTGTGTCCTTACTGTTGAAATGCGATGAACCTGGCTCATATTTTTAGCATTCTTTATTTACTATTTTTAAGATGAAAAGTCTAAATTTCTGAATTAATGAATTAGTGAATTCTTGAATGAATGAATTACTGAATTCCTAAATTCCTACACTTCTGAATTCCTGAACTACTGAATTTCTGAAATCCAGAACTTTTGAACTACTGAATTCCTGAATTCTTGAATTCCTGAATTCCTGAATTGCTGAATTGCTGAATTCCTGAATTCCTGAATTCCTGAATTACTGAATTGCCAAAATCGTCAATTTCTGAATTTCGGAACTTCTGAATTCCTGAACTACTGAATTTTTGAATTCCAGAACTTTTGAACTACTGAATTCCTGAATTCCTGAATTCCTGAATTGCTGAATTGCTGAATTGCTGAATTGCTGAATTCCTGAATTCCTGAATTCCTGAATTGCTGAATTACTGAATTACTGAATTGCCAAAATCGTCAATTTCTGAATTTCGGAACTTCTGAATTCCTGAACTACTGAATTTTTGAATTCCAGAACTTTTGAACGTCTGAATTACTGAATTTCTCTATTACTGAATTACTGAATTCTTGAATTCCTGAATTCAAGAATTTCTGAACTTCTGGATTATTGAATTGCTGAATAATTGAATTCTTGAATTTCTGAATTACTGAATTACTGAATTCTTGAATTCCTAAACTTCTGAATTTCAGAACTTGTGAATTCCTGATCTACTGAATTTTTGGATTCCAGAACTTTTGAAGTTCTGAATTTCTGAATTTCTGTATTACTGAATTCTCGAATACATGAATTCCTGAATTACTGAATTACTGAATTAATGAATTACTGAATTACTGAATTACTAAATAACTGAATTCTTGAATTTCTGAATTACTGAATTCTTGAATTCCCAAATTCGTAAACTTCTGAGTTTCTCAATTCCAGATCTTCTGAAATTCTGAATTCCTGAATTCTTGAATTTCGGAACTCCTATATTATTGAATTCGTGAACTCTTGAATTCCTGAACTTCTGAATTCTTGAATTTCTAAGTTTCTGCATATCTGAATTCCTGAATAACTGAATTCCTGAACAATTGAATTCCTGAATAACTGGATTCCTGAGTAACTGAATTCCTGAACTCTTGAATTTCTGAATTCCTGAAATTCTGAAATCCTGAAATCCTGAATTCTTGAATTTTTAAATTCTTGAATTCCTGAATTTCTGCACTTTTGAATTCTTGAATTTCTGCACTTCTGAATTCTTGAATTTCTAAATTTCTGAATTTCTGAATTTCTGAATTTCTGAATTTTTGAATTCCGGAATTCCTAAACTTGTGAATTCTTGAATTTCCGTATTTCTGTTTTCCTGAATTTGCAAGTATTAAAATTCACAAATTTCAAAATTTCCTTATTAAAAAATTTGCAACCCCACAAACCCAAAAACTTGCAAACAAAAATCCCCCAAAATAAAAAAGTCTGAAACTCTAACAATTCCCAAGCAAATGCATCAAGCCTTCCCTATCGCCATATCCCTGCACCAGGCAGAATTCCACGGTATTTTTTTCCGAAGGATCCAACGTCCGGAGACACAGAGGGTTAAGAGTAAATGGAGTGAGAAGTCCGCGTGAAGATTGATTAACAACGCAAAGCATGCCTCGTTTAACTTCCTCCATCAGCCTTTTGTCACGCGTTTGCTCTGTCAAATGGAAACTCCTCGTCTGGGCTCTCGAACGTCCTCAGGTGTGTTGGCGGCCCGTTGAATACATCCATTGAATCTTCTCGTCATTGCAGCCGACGCTGACGAGCCTCGAGAGCTACACAGGTATACGTTTCATCCCCCTGTGTCTCCGGCCGCCCCCGTTTCTCCACCCTGACGTCGTCGTCGGAGGGCGTCTGGTTCGACGCTGCAATTCAACCGCGAATAAAGTTGCACGGCTCGCGTCGATAAATGAGCTCGTTCGTTGGATTTAATGCAAATTGAAGGTATTCTTAACCGAGCTGTGGGTGAAAACCGCAGCCACTGCCCGGGCGAACGTTTTATTTTCTCCTGTTTATTGAGACCTGATAACGGACGGATATTTATCGTAGATGGAAATTGTTCGCAAGTTGTTATTTAATTCGAGAGTCCCGGGGGCCTCGTGCCATTAGAATGGAAATTGTCGGGTTATTATACCACGAATAACCCGGTGAATTGCGAGTATTCTCGAATGGCGTGGTTAAAAATTACTTGAAGTTTACAAATTTTTAGATTAAAAATTTTGCTTAAAAATTGCTTCACGTTGAAGATGTGAAATTGTGGGATCGCTGAGTGTTGTTTGATATAATTAAGTTTGTTGAAGAAAAGAATAATGTACGTATGAACATGCTGTTCCATCTTGACCATCTTGAATACCATGCTTATATTTTGTGACAAAAGAAAATTTCCGAGGAAAAGATTTTATTCAATAAGGAACTGGAGGTTTTTTGAAAAATTTTTCTCAAGGATGAATTGAAAAATTGAAGAATTAAACAATTGAACCATTTAAAATTGAAAGAATTGAACAATTGAACCATTTAGAATTGACAGAATTGAGCGATTGAACCATACAAAATTAGGAGAATTGAATAATTGAAAAACTTAGGAATTGAACAGCACAAATTTGGAGAAATTGAAAAATTGAACAATTGAACCGTTTAAAATTAGCAGAATTGAACAATTGAAGAACTTAACAATTAAACAGCTCATAATTGGAAGAATCGAAAAATTGAAAAATTGGACCGTTTAAAATTGGAAGAATTGAATAATTGAAAGATTTATAGTAAGGAGAATTGAACAATTGAAAAGTTTAGGAATTGAACAGCTTAAAATTGGAAGAATAGAAAAATTAAACAATTGAACCATTGAAAACTGGAAGAATTGAACAACTGGACAATTGAACAATTGAACAACTTGAAAACTTAAGAATTAAATAATTGAAAATTGAAAGAATTGAAAAATTGAACAAGTGAACCATATAAAATTAGAAGAATTGAATAATTTAGGAACTCAAAGATTGAACAACTAAAAATTGGAAGAATTGAAAAATTGAACATTTGAACCATTGACAATTGGTAGAATTGAACAATTGGACAACTGAACAATTGAAGAATTGAAAAGTGCAGGAATTGAAGAATTCGACAATTGAATAATTGAACCACTGACAGTTGGTAGAATTGAACAATTGGACAACTTCATAATTGAACAACTGAAAATTGGAGGATTTGAAGGATTTAATTAGTTCAATTAAATAATTGAACCATTGAAAATGGGAGGAATTGAAAAGTTAATTAACTGAAATATTTGAAGAATTTTAAAATTGAAAAATTGAGAATCTGAAGAATTGACAATTTGAAAATTGGGACAATTCGAAAAATTAATAACCTGAATAATTGAATAATTGGAAAGTTGAAAAATCGAAGAATTGAAAATCTGAAGAATTGAAAGTTTGAAAAATCGGACAATTCGAAAAATTAATAATCTTGATAATTGAAAAATTGAAAAATTGAAATATTGAGAAACTGAAAAATTGAAAAATTGAAAAATGGGGCAACTCGAAAAATTAATAACCTGAATAATTGAATAATTGGAAAATTGAAAAATCGAAGAATTAAAATCTGAAGAATTGAAAGTTTGAAAAATCGGACAATTCGAAATATTAATAACCTCGATAATTGAAATATTGAAAAAGTGTAAAATTGAAAATTTGAAAACTTGAAAAATGGGACAACTCGAGACATTAATAACCTTAATAACTGAATAATCGAAGAATTGAATAATTGGAAAATTGAAAACTTGAAAATCGAATAATTCAGAAACCGAAAATTTCAAAGCTTGACAAATAGGCAATTCACAGATCAGAATATTTAAGTTACTGTACACGCAAATAGGTGAAATAAATGAATACTATCGTTCTGCGGCAAACTAATCGCACAATTGAACAATGCAACACATAGTCGAACGGTTTTAATTAATTTCGAATTCAAATCGATCTTGATTTTCCTAATTTCGAGGCGGTTTCGCTACATGGTGAAATCGTAACTATCGGAATATCGTTTATACGAAACGTCGATTGTACAGGCATCTATTATGGTCGATATCGGTTATACGAAACGGTGCTTGGCGCTTTATAAAAGTGTAAGAATTAATTCACGAGCTTCAATAAGTTACATGCACGTTCGCTGGCGTGGATAATTGCCCTCGCGTTGGTTAGCTTTATTCGAATCGAAAAAAAAACGAAGAAGAAAGGACGAAGTTAATCGAAAGGACGATAAAACCTGCACTCGTACTTCTAACTATTCATTCAACTCGCCGATGATGGTGATTTTTAAAATCATCGAAGCGCAAAATTGCAAAAATGACTTTGCAGTTGTTAGAAGATAGAGCAAAACAGTGTGGTATTAATAAAAGGACTGTATGTGGTGCTAATGTTAAATGAATGAATCCGTGAAAATTACAAAATTACAAATTTTACAGATTTAAAAAATTTGAAATTTTTGACTTTGAAAATTCGAAATTTAAAAAATTCAAAATTTCCAAATTTTTACGGAAATTCCATAATCACAAATTCCTAAATTTCCAAAATTTCCAAATTTCTAAAATTCCTAAATTCCAAATTTCTAAATTTCCAAAATTCCAAATTTTTACAGAAATAATTACAAAATTACAAATTTCCAAATTTCTAAAATTACAAATTTCCAAAATTCAAAATTTTTGCAGAAATTCAAAACTTCCATAATTCCAAATTTCTAAATTTCCAAAATTACAAATTTTTACAGAAGTTCCAAGTTTCCAAAATTCCATAATTCCAAATTTCTAAATTTCTAAACTTCCAAAATTCCAAAATTCCAAGTTTTTACAGAAGTTCCAAGTTTCAAAAATTCCAAAATTCCAAAATTCCAAAATCCTAAATTTCCCAAATTATAATTTCCCAAATTCCAAAAATCCCCGAAATTCCAAAAATCCCCAAAATTCCAAAATCCCCAAAATTCCAAAAATCCCCAAAATTCCAAAATCCTAAATTTCCCAAATTCTAAAAATCCCCGAAATTCCAAAAATCCCCATATTCCAAAAATGCCCAAAATTCCAAAAATCCCCGAAATTCCAAAAATCCCCAAAATTCCAAAAATTCCAAAAATCTCCAAAATTCTAGAAATTCCCAAAATTCCAAAAATTCCAAAAGTCCCCGAAAATCCCAAAAATTCCACAAATCCCCAAATATCCAAAAATTCCCAAAATTTCACCCAAAAAATTTTCAAAAATGTTTTCTTATTTTATATTATAATTCCAGCTTTGTAAATCAATAAATACACATGTACCCACATCCTCTTACACTCAAAGTAAATTAATTGTTTGTATAGTAACATCGATTAATTAAGAAAATAATCTAGGAACAATTCCCCCAACAAAAGATTTAATCGACGCAAAATTACGACATCGGATACGATATAAGTTCTCTCGGTACAGGAAGCAAATTTATGGAATTTAATTAACGGAAAATAAAGAAGCGAGCATAAAAATGCAGGAAGTTAATAGCAAACAGTCGGTTTGATGTAGTGCGTGTACAGGCGGCGAGTGTTCGATTCATTTTATCCACGGTGTGATCGATTATGCAAAACAATTTGTACGCCGCTTGTTCCGTGAGATCCGGGGCTTAACGATATTTAATTTGCAAATATATTTCGGCGAACGAATCCGCGATTTTATATCCATCTTCGTTAGCTTGGTCGTGTATTAATGGAGAACAAGAAAGAAACGATAATAGAGCTACTGGAAGGAAATTTATTCTCGATATTGATGAGTTATTCGACTGTTATTATACGTGTACGAAACGCGTAGGGAATTTTAATTGAATTGTCAGAGATGACGTATTTTGGTGATGGATCAAGTTATGTTAATATTTTGATAATTAGATATTTTGAATTTACAAATTTTTAAGATCGTTCATGTGTTCACGAACACAAATTTATAAATTTGCAATTGTCAATTGAAAACTGAGAATTGACAATTTAGAATTGAAATTTAATAACTGAAAAATGATAATTGAAAATTAAGAATTGAAAATTGATAATTACAAATTAAGAATTGAACCTTACCAGTTGAAAATTAATAATTGATAATTCATAATTGAAAATTGAAAACTGAGAAATGATAATTTAGAATTGAAATTTGATAATTGACAATTCAGAATTGAAAATTAAGAATTGAAAAATGAGAATTGAAAATTGATAATTGAAAATTAACAATTGAACGTTTACAATTGAAAATTAATAATTGATAATTTAGAACTGAAATTTCATAATTGACAAGTGATAATTGATAATTGAGAATTGAAAATTAAGAATTGAAAACTGAGAATTGAAAATTGATAATCGAAATTTAAGAATTCAACATTTACAGTTGAAAATTAATAAGTAATAATTTATAATTGAAAATTGAAAACTGAGAATTCATAATTGAGAATGGAAAACTGAGAGTTGACGATAAAGAATTGAAATTTGATAATTGACAACTAAGAATTGAAAACTGAGAATTGAAAAATGATAATTGACAATTGAGAACTGAAAGTTAAGAATTGAAAACTGAGAATTGACAACTTAGAATTGAAATTTGGTAATTGATAAATGATAATTGAAAATGACAATTGAGATTTGAAAACAGAGAATTGACAATGCAGAATTGAAATCTGATGATTGACAATTGAGAATTGAAAACTAACAATTGAAAATTGAAAACTGAGAATTGAAAATTGATAATTGACAATTGAGAATTGAAAATTGAGAACTGAAGACTGGGAATTGACAATTTACAATGGAAATTTGATCATTGAAAAATGATAATTGAAAATGACAATTGAGATTTGAATACTGAGAATTGACAATGCAGAATTGAAATCTGATGATTGACAATTGAAAATTGAAAACTGAGAATTGAAAATTGATAATTGACAATTGAGAATTGAAAATTGAGAACTGAAAACTGAGAATTGACAATTTACAATGGAAATTTGATAATTGAAAAATGATAATTGAAAATGACAATTAAGATTTGAATACTGAGAATTGACAATACAGAATTGAAATCTGATGATTGACAATTGAGAATTGAAAACTAACAATTAAAAATTGGAAACTGAGAATTGAAAATTGATAATTGACAATTGAGAATTGAAAATTGAGAACTGAAAACTGAGAATTGACAATTTACAATGGAAATTTGATAATTGAAAAATGATAATTGAAAATGACAATTAAGATTTGAATACTGAGAATTGACAATACAGAATTGAAATCTGATGATTGACAATTGAGAATTGAAAACTAACAATTAAAAATTGGAAACTGAGAATTGAAAATTGAGAATTGAAAACTGAGAATTGACAATTTAGAATTGAAATTTGATAATTGAAAATGGAGAATTGAAAATTGACTTGGAAATTGAGAACTTAGAATTGAAAATAACTTCTAAAAACCTAAAAAAGCAAATAACAACACAATATCCAAATTTAATAATGTGTTTACAACTTTATATTCGTCCATAAAAACCGTAGCCCATTTTGTTATCTCGAATCTCATAATTAAGAAGCAATTTCTCGGGTAGCAAAAATTGTAAGTGAAATTTTAAGTAGAGTTAAGAAAATGTAAAATTTCGAAGGGAAACTTTAGCAATAAGCAGCTAATTTGAAATCAGGGTATCCTAAGACGAAGCGTTGGCTTACAAATTTGCTGGAAGTTTAGTGAGCTCATAAAAAGTTCGACAGTCCTTGAGAAGGCCATTGGTATACTTTACGAGTTAACTGGATTGTTGTTTTCCCTTGAACGAAACCGACATTTAACCGGAACATTTAACCGATAATTTAACCGGAACAGAATGCAAGACGCGTGTGCAATAAGCTGGCAGCAGCCGGCTATAAAGTCCGTCTATAGCACACTGGATTCGCGAAACGAGCACCTTCATCCAACAAATCAAATACTCGAACACTCCACTACAACCTTTCACGATTTTCTTACGACATGCTTACATTTTGTCGCTCTAACCTCTGCTATCCTTTAACACTAAAACTACCGAACGGGTTATTTCGCTTGTTTCACGGTTGAGTTTATATGTTTCTGGTATTGGGGATTTTGGGGGATAAGTATTCGAACTGAAATATTAGCTTGAAAGTATTTTAATAAGTTTCTTTATTTATACGTTTCTAATTCAAGTACTAAAATTTCTTGATTATTTCATTTTTAAGTGGAGGAATTTATGAAGTTCAATTTTTAAGAATTTAATAATTACAGTGTTAATAATATTTGCAAAATTTTATTTTCAAATTTACAAATTGCAAAATTTAAGAATTTTTCAAGTAGCATATTTCCAAATTTTCCAATCTTCAAGACTTAAATTTGAAAATTTTCAAATTACCAAATTACTACATTTCGAAAGTAAAACTTCAAGTTTCGAAAATTCCCAAAATTTCCCAAATTTCCAAAATTTTAAATATGTCAAAAATTTCCGGAAATTCCAAAATTCCCAAAATTTCAAAAATTCCAAATTCCCAAAATTTCAAAACTTCGGAATTTCCATAATTCCAAAGTTCCAAAATTCCAAAACTCCCTAAAATTTCCCAAACTTCCAAAAATCACTAAAATTAAACAATTTTTCAAACCCCAAAAAATCTTGAAATTGTATAAATTTCAAAAATCCCTAAAATTCCCCAAAATTTCAAACATTCCAAAAATCACTAAGCTTCCTAAAATTCCGAAAAGCTCTAAACTTACTAAAATCCCCAAGTTTCAAAAATTTCCAAATTTATAAAATTCCAAATTTTCAAATTTCCAACTTCCAAATTTCGAATTCCAAATTTCAAAATTCCAAATTTCAAAATTTTCCAAAATTTCCAAATTTCCAAATTTCCAAGTTTTCAAATTTCCAAGTTTCCAAATTTCCAAATTTCAAATTTCCAAAATTCCAAAATTCCAAAATTTCAAAATTCCAAATTTTAAATTTCTAAAGTTCCAAAATTCCAAAACTCCCTAAAATTTCTCAAACTTCCAAAAATCACTAAAATTAAACAATTTTTCAAACCTCAAAAAATCTTGAAATTGTATAAATTTCAAAAATCCCTAAAATTTCCCAAAATTCCAAACATTCCAAAAATCACTAAGCCTCCTAAAATTCCGAAAAGCTCTAAACTTACCAAAATCCCCAAATTTTCAAAATTTCCAAAATGCCAAATTACCGAAATTCCAAAATTCCAAATTTTCAAATTTCCAAATTTCCAAATTTCCAAATTTCCAAAATGTCAAAAATTTCCAATGTTCAACAATTTCAAAAATTCAAAAATTCCAAATTCCAAATTTGAAAATTTCCAAAATTTCAAAAATTCCAAATTCGAAATCCCAGATTCCAAATTTGAAAATTTCAAAAATTCAAAAATTGCCAAAATTCCTAATTTCCAAAATTCCAAATTCCGAATTTTCTAATTTTAAATTTATTAATTTCCAACCTTCGAAACTCTCAAGCAGTCAATTCCTGAAATCCCAAAATTTTCAAGAATTCTCCGATTTTTCAAATAAATATTAAATATCTCTGCTTATCAATTTTTCAGCAGACACCCAACAGCCCAAACGCAATCCTCAAAGTATCCGGTCACTCTTAACCCTTACAAAGTTAATATCTCGTAGAATCGTGGGTGACGTTTAACGTCTCGAAAACTCGTAAATCTTCCTCGAATGCATACTGCTTAAGTCTGTAGTAGTGGTCGTAAACCGTGAAAGGAGACTAGAAGACGCAAGTTCACGTGAACTGCCTGAACACTCGGTGTTCAAGCGACGAATAGCAGAGACGTGCCGATCGTAACATTGTTTTCGATGTGACCCTTTTATGTCTGCATCGAGCCTTCTTCGATTCTCGAAATGGATTAACCCTTCGAGAAGGGTCCCGCAGGAACCGGCAGGGTGCGTCTTACTCGGAACTTCTGAACGAGAATTTGCGTTTCGAGTAATTTATAACTGTTTCGCGAGACTTACGCGCCAACTCGTGCTTTCGCTGCGAACGGAATTTCCTATTGAAAGCGTTTGTCGCTCGAGAACGAGGCTGAAATTAGTTTCGCCTTGGAATCGGAATAAACAATCTTTCGTCTCTTAATCATTCCGGTTTTAATTAGAAATGTGAAAATTCCGATGTAAGGAAGTATGTTTGAAATTCATATTTATTTTTATTTAATATAAGACGTATTTGTGTTTTAGCATTATCGATGGTCGATTATTATGTATACTGTGCTACGTAGAAGCTGTTATAATACATTTAATCACTATATTTTTGAAAATTTATATTAATAGAGAATTATAAAAAAAAATTATATTTTGTAGTTTGTTTAACACAGTTAATAATTGTATAATACTATGATAATACTACTATAACTATATTGAATAAATTATTTATAAAAGAGAATGCTACAGAAAAAATTAAAAATTGCTATAATATTAAAAATTTGTACTAATTGAAAAAATAAAGTGAAACTATAGTTTGTAAATTATTTAACACAGACAATACTGTTTTGCTATAGTAACAACGCTATAATACTATTATGTATGAAAACTTAAACTATATTAAATAAATTAGTGTATTTATAAAAAAGAATGTTACATAAAAAAATTTCTGTAAAAAATTAAAAATTGCTATAATATTAAAAATTTGTCCTAATTGAAAAAATAAAGTGAAACTATAGTTTGTAAATTATTTAACACAGACAATACTGTTTTGCTATAGTAACAACGCTATAATACTATT
The DNA here is from genome assembly GCF_000220905.1 of Megachile rotundata. Taxonomy (NCBI): domain Eukaryota; kingdom Metazoa; phylum Arthropoda; class Insecta; order Hymenoptera; family Megachilidae; genus Megachile; species Megachile rotundata. Next base: position 1,511,121 of record NW_003797154.1, on the reverse strand, counting down.
ATGTATGAAAACTTCAACTATATTAAATGAATTAGTTTGTTTATAAAAAAGAATATTACATAAACAATTTCTCTAAAAACTAAAACGTTGCTATAATACAAATTTGTATTAACAAAAAAATTAAAATGAAACTATAGTTAACAGTATGTTTAACCCAGTTACAATACTATACTGCTTTCAACTCTAGCTAAATAAGTTAAATAAATTGTGTCCATAAAAAGGATTACTATAAAATTGCTATAGAACTCCGAAAGTGCAGTACTAAATTATTAAACGTAAAGGAAACATTGATTTAGAGGGAAACATTATTTTATAGGAAAAGAAACAGACTTAACTCGAGAGGATTGCACAGTTTTTCCCTGGCACTCCATTTTTATTCGCTTTCTCTATTTTTCTAGAGTCTAAAGGATGGATGTCGAGGATTAAATGCGATACAATCGCATGAAATTCCATTCGATGGAACAAAGATTATAATTCACGTTCGACTAAGAACTTAAATGAAATTCAGCTCCTCGCGGCGCCATTTTAGTTTATCGGAATTCCAAATGGCGGATATTAGTCATTCGCGCGGAAACGCGTAAAGAGACCAATTGACTGTGATCAGAGCATAATCGACAAAGTCTGATTATTTTATTATTTACGGAGGAATTTTTATTTTCCTGTACAATCGATACATTAGTAGTTATTAGATGAAAGGTAGAAAATAATTAAAATAGGTAAGTGACTTTATTTTGAAAGTCCATTTAGAGTGAGGTATTTCAATAATATTAAAAATATAGAAATACATGATAAAATACAGAGTGACCTAACTCACGATGATTATACATTAATAAGTCAAGAAAAAATTATTAACTTTGAGGATTTAAGAAAAAATACCTGAACCTTAAAAATTGATGACAAAAATAATTAAACTTTGAGAATTTAAGAAAAAATAATTAAACCTTAAAAATTGATGACAAAAATAGTTAAACCTTGAGAATTTAAGGAAAAATAATGAAACCTTAAAAATTGAAGACAAAAATAGTTAAACCTTGAGAATTTAATAAAAAATAATTAAACCTTAAAAATTGAAGACAAAAATAATTAAACCTTGAGAATTTAAGAAAAAATAGTTGAATCTTAAAAATTGATGACAAAAATAATGAAACCTTAAAAACTGAAGACAAAAATAATTAAACCTTGAGAATTTAACAAAAAATAATTGAACCTCAAAAATTTGAGAAAATTTATAATTAAACCTTCAAAATTTAAAAGAAAATACCTGTACTTTAAAAATTGAAGAAAAAACACTTAAACCATGAAAACTGAAGAAAAAATACTTAAACCATAAAGATTGAAGAAAAAAATACTTTAACCTTAAAAATTTAACAAAAAAGACTTTCACCTTAAGAATTTAATAAAAAAAAAATACTTTAACCTTAACAATTTAACAAAAAAATAAACCTTAAAAATTAAAAAAAAAATTACACCGTAAAAATTGAAGAAAAAAAAATATTTATAAAGAAATAAGAAATGAAGTATGTGTTCGAGTAAAAAAAATAAATGAAAGTTTGTGAAAATTAATTTTGCACGATAGGTTTTCGAATCACGTCTAAATAACAAGTCCTCATCAATATCTGGTTAACATGTCAGCCAAAGCATTCAATTTGCAATTAAATTAAATTACAGCTGCAGTAACATGCACATTCAATCAGTAAACAATTATTCAATTAATTATTGGGAAATGTGATCTTCCACAAGTTCACCAAATTACATTCAATTCGTCCTGTCACGAATTTCATCGTTTAAATCTGTTTTACAAACTTTGCGATTTATTGTTCATTTCGTTGAATGTAACTTCAGGTTTGTTAAAACGTTTTGATTTTATTGATCCTGAAATTATATCTAAAAGGAAACTTTTGTGATTATTTTGTGAAAAGCATTTTGTAAATATAGTTCAGATTATTAAAATTATTTTTGTTTATTAAAATTGTTTAAAATTACTAGGATTGCTATATTGATTTATTTGGCGTATTTTAAATTGGTATTTTTTGATTGTTTCGTTTTTCGTTTTTATTTGTCGATGATTAATTTTACCTTACCGAATGTGACCCAAATTTCTTCTATCGGTTCGCTTACCTGTAACAGATACAAAAAATAATTAATAAAAATATCCTAATGATTTATTAAAACTTGTGTAAAAGTAATATGCTTTATTTATGGAGAGGTGTATGAGCTTTTTTGTTATTAATTTCATACAAATTTGTAATTAATGATATTAGGGGTGGTACAAGAAGGAAAGGTAATTTTACAAAATTATAACGTGAATTTTGAATTCGTCGAGAGATTTTCTTAATTCCTAAGAAAACGCCGATAAATCTATCTAAAATCTGATAAACGATTTCGGGTTAAAATTTGATAATTAGAAAATAATAATTGATAATTGAGAATTGAAAACTGAGAATTGAAAAATGATAATTGACAACTGAGAATTGAAAATTAAGAATTGAAAACTGAGAATTGAAAATTTAGAATTGAAATTTGATAATTGACAATTGAGATTTGAAAATTAAGAATTGAAAACTGAGAATTGAAAATTTAGAATTGAAATTTGATAATTGACAATTGAGATTTGAAAATTAAGAATTGAAAACTGAGAATTGAAAATTTAGAATTGAAATTTGATAATTGACAATTGAGATTTGAAAATTAAGAATTGAAAACTGAGAATTGAAAATTTAGAATTGAAATTTGATAATTGACAATTGAGATTTGAAAATTAAGAATTGAAAACTGAGAATTGAAAATTTAGAATTGAAATTTGATAATTGACAATTGAGATTTGAAAATTAAGAATTGAAAACTGAGAATTGACAATTTAGAATTGAAAACTGAGAACTGAAAAATGATAATTGACAATTGAGAACTGAAAGTTAAGAATTGAAAACTGAGAATTGACAACTTAGAATTGAAATTTGGTAATTGATAAATGATAATTGAAAATGACAATTGAGATTTGAATACTGAGAATTGACAATACAGAATTGAAATCTGATGATTGACAATTGAGAATTGAAAACTAACAATTAAAAATTGGAAACTGAGAATTGAAAATTGAGAATTGAAAACTGAGAATTGACAACTTAGAATTGAAATTTGGTAATTGATAAATGATAATTGAAAATGACAATTGAGATTTGAATACTGAGAATTGACAATACAGAATTGAAATCTGATGATTGACAATTGAGAATTGAAAACTAACAATTAAAAATTGGAAACTGAGAATTGAAAATTGAGAATTGAAAACTGAGAATTGACAATTTAGAATTGAAAACTGAGAACTGAAAAATGATAATTGACAATTGAGAATTGAAAATTAAGAATTGAAAACTGAGAATTGACAATTTAGAATTGAAAACTGAGAATCGAGAAATGATAATTGACAATTGACAATTGAAAATTAAGAATTGAAATTTAATAATTGAAAAATGGTAATTGAAATTTAATAATTGAAAAATGGTAATTGAAATTTAATAATTGAAAATTAAGAATTAAAAATTGACTTCAAAACAGATTACAGATACTTTTCCACTTCAAGTAGCAATTTCGATGACGTATCAATAAAGCGATGCAAAATTATTTCCATTCCGAATAAACGAAAATAAGATTCATGCAAAAGTCAGCGGAATAAAGTAACGTAGAATTTTAAATTGGAATTGTCAAGACATTTTGACTGGTGTAGCGTTAACGACGCTGAAATTGCACCAACGTCTTTCAGATATTTTCTGCAGAGGAATATTTTAGGTCGACTGAAGAGGGAAGTGATAAGGTTAACCCTGTACGTATAGCAAATTCACTATATGTATGGAAATTTAGTAATTTTGGGAAATTATTGGGCTTTCCTTGAAACGGCGAAGGTATTCTAGTTTGAGGTATTTTGGAGAGATGAGTTTCGTGGTACGGTGTTTAGGTTTTTGATTTTTAGGTTGAAGTTCTTTGAGATGGAATTTGGAAATTTGGGAATTTTGGGAAACTTGGTATTTGGAAGATTTGGGAAATTTGGGAAATATGGAATTTGGGAATTTGGGAAAATTGGAAAATTTGGAATTTGGGATTTGGGAAATTTGGAATTCGGCAAATTTCCAATTTGGGAAATTTGGAATTTGAGAACTTTGGAATTTGAGAAGTTTGGAATTTGGGAAATTTGGAATTTGGGAAATTTGGGATTTGGGAAATTTGGGATTTGAGAAATTTGGAATTCGGCAAATTTCCAATTTGGGAAATTTGGAATTTGAGAAGTTTGGAATTTGGGAAATTAGAAATTAGGGAAATTTGGAATTCGGCAAATTTCCAATTTGGGAAATTTGGAATTTGAGAACTTTGGAATTTGAGAAGTTTGGAATTTGGGAAATTTGGAATTTGGGAAATTTGGGATTTGGGAAATTTGGGATTTGAGAAATTTGGAATTTGGCAAATTTCCAATTTGGGAAATTTGGAATTTGGGAAATTTGGAATTTGGGAAATTAGAAATTAGGGAAATTTGGGATTTGGGAAATTTGGAATTTGGCAAATTTGGAATTTGGGAAATTTGTGATTTGAGAAATTGGGAATTTTGGAACTTCTGAATTTGGAAAATTTCTAATTTGGGATTTGGGAAATTTGGAATTTTGGAACTTTGGAATTTGGGAAATTAGAAATTTGGGAAATTTGGAATTTGGGAAGTTTTTGAAATTTGAAATTTACTCGCCAATAACTAAAGCAATTACACGGTAATTGAACTGTAACTCTATAACCCTGTAAGCCTTCTCGTTTTTCACGAACCGGATCGACGTTGCTTCTGACCGAGATAATTTGAAACAAGACTGTCCACCCCGTGCTTGTTCAGCGTTTCTAGGCTGCTGGCTATACGTTCTCTTAATGAAACCATGCATCTTCTTTTTCATTTATCTCCTCGTCAGCCACGAGATGAATTCACCGAGCATAACGAAGGAACCTCTAAGATTTTTCAGACTTTCTCGCCTCCGCTGTATTCCTTTTTTTCTGCGGTTTATGTACCGTCTGAGACTTCCGGAAACGAGCCAGTCTCTTCTTTTCTTACAAGAGTATTCTCTTAGCGGCTAGCTTCGTTAAGGGCTGAGAATGCTACAACATGGCGGCACGTCTTACAGCTGTTGCCTGTTTAAGTTGCCTTCGTTCCAGATTGTTGGAGATCGATACTGTACGATCGATTCTAGCGTATAATACACGCCTTATTTTATCTTTCATTTAGGATGAATAAATATAATTAATTATCTCGAGAAAAATTAGAGATTTCAAGAAGTCCATTATTGTATTCATGTAACTTGAGGTAAGAAATTTATAAATTGATAAATTAATCAGTTTGGTGTTTCTAATGTTAATAGTAAGTCTTAATAGGATCAATGTTGATTTTAATGTTCATTGTAATTTATTAAATACCATTGGTGGTATTAATAAATTGATGGAATTGATTGATTCTAATTTGGAGGGTTAATTTGGATATTTTTGGAATTCTGTATTTTATTGAAGATTATTGTACATCAATTTTCAAAATATACACATTCATAAATTCTCGAATTTCAAAAATACTGAACTTTTTAATTTTTCAATTTTTAACTCATACCACTCAATATTATAATTTTGAAATTTCAAATTATTCCAATTTGACTATAATTTCATATTATATTGTATAATATTACAGTACTAAACTATTAAATTATTAAAAATTTGTAAATCTACAAGTTAATAAATATTCAAAATATTTTCAAGTACCCAGATTCGCAGAAGTCCAAATTTCTAACTATTTTCAAATATTTGCAATTAACGCGTTAGCATTAAAACCCGGCAAGTTTAAATATGTATCGGTTTTTCGTTAGCCAGCAACGAGTTTTCGAGAACTTTCTTCGAATAACGAAGTTTGAATGGTTAAAGTGGTTTGTCTGGAAGTTGTTGTTTCCTCCGTTGCTTTTGCACCAGAGGGAGGTATTGTTTCGATTTGGGGACAGGTTCCTTCATCTTCTACCGGAAATGTGTTTACAGACTACTTTCGAGTAATTGAACCTTGTGTTATGAATGGTGCACCCTCAAAATAAATTTATTAAACACCACAAATTTCTTTTTACCAATGTATGCAATTTAAATAAACAATATTTTTCAGTATTTACAAATTACGTGCGTCACGAATAAGTCGAAACTGCGTCATGGATGCATTAAGAGTGCGTCACGAATATGTCAAGAGTGCGTCAGGACTACATCAAAAGTGCGTCATGAACATGACCATAATACGTCAACGAGTGCGACACGAATATCTGTAATTCTTCTCAACTCGGATAATGTGAGAGTTGTAAACTAGTCTTGGAGTAGGCAGACATTTTCTATGCCGTTCAAATTTCACCTCTAGCGCTATCGATACTCCTAACGCAAACGCTCGTACCCTAAATCGCTCATCACCCACACAATTTATTATCACGGTAACAAATTGCTATGTATATGTTATCAACGTATTTAGTAATAATTTCGACCTAAGACAATTTTCCGTATGTGACATAATTATAGCCATACAAGTGAAACTTTCGTACGTGGTAATTCGATGGCCAGGCACTGTATAATAGTCATACCCGTCATCCGCATCATCACAGCAGTCACATTTCCAGCTTCCCTATATCAATAGTCTTAAGGCTGTTATAGTCAAGCTATTATATCCACCATCATCACCACAATTGTCACAGCCATTATCAAGATCATAACTGTTAGTATCCACGTTTTTAGCTTACTTACATCAATAGTCTTAAGGCTGCTATAGCCATCAATGTTATAGCCATAAAAATGAAATTTTACGTGGTCCTAATTCGATGGCCAGGTTGTATATGAAGTGCGTCACATATCTGTCGAGTGGTATGATTGTGAATGGAATCCTTGCACTATGATTTGTCAGGCGCATAAATAATCACTACAATATTAAAACGAAGAAAGTTGAAATGTTATGTCAATTTGGTATTATGCGTTGACCATGCAAATTGTACTTGAACTCCAAACTGAAGCGTATTAAAAATTCGAGTGAAATTGATCACTGCTGAGGTACGAATACGTCATGATAGCGTCAAGAGTGCGTCAGGGGTGCGTCACAAGTCCGTCTTGAGTACGTCATGGGTGCGTCTCGAGTACGTCATGGCTGCTTCACAAGTGCGTCAGGGATGCATCATTGGTGCATTATGGGTTCGTAATGAGTGCGTCGTAAATACGTCATGGGTGCGCCATAAGTGCGTTGTGAATGCGTTATGGATGCATTGCGAGTGCGTATCAACGTATGTAACATATATAACGTGGGTGCGTCGTAAATGCGTCATGGGTGCGTCACGAGTGTGTTAAGGATGTATCATGAGTGCGTCATGGGTATGTCACAAGTGCGTCGTAAGTATGTCAGGGGTGCGTCAGGAGTACGTCATAGGTGCGTCACGATTGTATTACAAGTGCGTCATAGGTGCGTCATAGGGACGTCAAGAATGTGTCATGGGTGCGTCATAGAGGCGTCGAGAATGCGTCAAGTGTGCTTCATGAATGCGTCAAAAATGTGTTATGGGTGCGTCATAGAGGCGTCATGAATGCGTCAAGTGTGCTTCACGAATGCGTCATGAATATGTTAAGGGTGCGTCACACATATGTTAATGGTGCGTCAGAAATGCATCAAGAGTGCGTCATGAATGCGTCAAGAGTTAGACTTATCAAAATAGTACCAAGGGTTAATTTATGTTTTACTATTTTCTTAACTCCATTTTTAATTTCATATTAAATATGCACTACTACTTCAGTGTTAAATCGTTAGTTTCACAAGTGTTCCATAAAAAACGTCAGAATGGTTACCAAAAAAAGTAACAAGTCGAAGGCTTCGTCGAATTTTTCCAATGAAGTTTTAGAGCAGTTAAAAATACCTTCATTATAAAAATTAGCAGTGAACACGCTCTAAAAGTTAGTAACAATGCACCGAGAGTTATCACAAAAAAAACCGCGCACGAAATATGAATAATTCACGGGCGCGAGGAAAATTATCAATTTCGTGTTTCTTCGAAAAAGGAAAGATTCGCGGAATCAGCAGAAGTTGAAATGAAAGAGCTGCTGGGAGATACACGAGGGGAATTTTAAAAACACAAACCGCGAAACAATATGGTAGCGAGATTCAATGGGACAGTCGGATCCCTGGTTTCGGGTAGATAGAGGTTAGGTTAGCTCGGCGGGAAAAAGGAAGCCGGTTAATTGAAAACTCGCCTCGGCCGAGATGTCGCGTTAACTAATTCGAGGCGTAATATTTCTCGAGAGCTGTTACGACGATGAAAAGGAATCCGGTGTAACTTTTTTCCTGTCTGCCGGTGAATTGATAAAAGTGTTTAAACGAGATTTCCAAAGGGAAACGCGGTATGCTTCTCGGAAATGGCTGTCAACGTAGCCTTGAACTTTCGGATCGTTAAAAGGATTTCAACAGATTTCACTAGTTGACTTTCATTGACTTTATTTGGTTGGTTCTGGAATACAATGGAGGATTAGATCTCGATGCTGAGTATATCTTCTTCACTTCCGGCGGCCATTTTGTGAACGTTCGACATTCAAGCAGTTAGTAAAATGTCGGTAACAAAAGAATTAATAACATATGAATAATTTAAGTGAAAATGAAATGTACATAATTAAAGTGTTTACAATATATGAATTATTAGAGTGCAAATAAAATATCAATAACCAAAGAATAAGTAAAACATGACAATAAAGTATAAATAAAGTACACATCAAGTATGAAAAATTAAAGCAAAAATATGGACAATGAAATTACAAATGAAATACAAATTAAAGTATGAATGAAAAATAAATGATGAAGGAATAAATAAAATGTGAATAATTAAAGTGAAAATGAAATGTACATAATTAAAGCGTTAATAATATATAAATTAGTAGAGTGCAAATAAAATGTTAATGTCTAAATAAAATATTAATAATTAAAGAATGAGTAAAACATGACAATAAAGTATAAATAAAGTACACATCAAGTATGAAAAATTAAAGCACAAAATATGAAAAATGAAATTACAAATGAAATTAAAGTGTGAATGAAAAATAAATAATGAAGGAATAAATAAAAAATAAATAATTAAAATGAAAATGAAATGTACATAATTAAAGTGTTCACAATGTATGAAGAATTAGAGTACAAATAAAATATAAATGACCAAATAAAATATTAATAACGAAAGAATAAGTAAAATAAGAGAATGAAGCATAAATAAAATACACATTAATTAAAGGACAAAATATGAGAAATAAAATTACAAATGAAATTAAAGTATAAATGAAAAATAAATAATGAAGGAACAAATAAAACGTGAACAATTAGAGAACAGGTAAAATACGAACAATGTAAAGGAAATATAAACAATAAGAGTATAAACAACACATAAGCAATTAAGGTAAAAATGAGATGCAAAGAACGAAATGTAAAATGAAAATTTAAAATACAAATGAAATGCAAGTAGTTAAAGTACATATAATGTACATATAAAGTACATATAATAAAAGTTCTCTTTTAATCTGATAATTTATGATTAATATCGCGATGAAAGAATTTGATACAAACGATCCCCGGAACGTGGGATTTAAATTACTGTTTAACAGAGTCGATTACATGGGTATCGGAAACAGAAGTTGAAAACCTCACGAGTAACCAATTCAGCACAAAGGATGAAAAGGTTCAAAGGGTCAAATACCGTCACTGGTAGAATGAGATAATTACAGTGATGATGGAAGCACGGGAAATTACGGCGAATCCTCAGGAAAATCCGACTTCGAAGGGTCGCAGTTGGCCGGCACCCTCTGTGCTCAGATACTCATCTAGGGGTTGCGGGGCCATCAACGTATACGGAGAATCATTTTGTGCATTTGTACATTTTTTCTGTTTTGTGTTTTGAAATTTGAAAATTTGAGAGCTTCTGAATTTTGAAATTTGAAAATTTGAGATGTTGTGAATTTTGAAATTTGAAAATTTGAGATATTATGAATTCTAAAGTTTGAGTGTTTGAGAATTTTAGACTATGAGAAAAAAAAATTTGAATATTGAAAAATAAAAATTTGAGAATTTGTAATTTTGTAATTTTAAAAACTTTCAAATATTATAATTTGCAAACCTTTTTAATTCGAAGGTTTCAAGATTCGTAAACTAATAAACTGTTTAGCTGTGAGACAGAATACTTTGAAGATTGTACGAGAATTCACAAAATTTACAAAATTTATAAAATTTATAAAATTTATAAAATTCACAGAACTCATACATTGTACAAAATTCACAGAATTCAAGGAATTCCTAAACTTTACAAATTTTACAGAATTCAAAGATTTCACAAAATTCATAAAATTTATGGAATTCATAAAATCCATATAATTTATAAAATTGATAAATTTCATGAAATTCACAAGATTCTCAGGAATTCATAAACTTCACAAAATTCATGAAATTCACAATATTTACAAAATTAAAAAAATTTATAAAATTCACATTTATAGAATTCATGAAATTTATGAATTTGGTCAAACACATTATATTTTTGAAACTAATAAAACCTCGTAAAATCCACTACATTCTTACAAATCATAACTTTTCTAAAATGTGTAAAATTCATGAAACTTGAAAAATTCATAAGGTTTAACTAAAGTCCTAAAATTCCTAAAATTCAGTATATCCGTAGAATCCATGAAACGTAAAGAATTTGCAAAATTCGCAAAATGTGTAAATTTCATTAGATTTAAAAAATTCATGAAATTCGTAAGATGTCCAAAATTTGTTAAGCCCACTGTATTATTAACATTCGTAACACGCATAAAATTCGTAAAATACATTTTAGTTGTAAAATTCGTAAAAGTCATATTATAATCTGACTATATTGCATTTGTACTACTTTACAATGTTACCATATTATAAGAAAATCCTCCAAACTCGATAATTCAGTGAATCAATTATATTCATGTCAAATTAATTATTACACGATCGTACAATACGAAGATCACATTCACCGACAGCAATCTAATTAGAAAGCCCCGATTCTTTCAACATTTCGACTTACAGCTCCCGCGCTCGCGCATCAAAAGAGCCAATCAAATTAAAACGAAACCTTCCTACCGATTTTATTCTCCCGATAATTATACTGTATCGCGACAAACATCGTCTCGATACTCTCCGCTCGACGACGCTAATAATTGAAAAAGAAATAGCTCATTAACGAGAGTGTCTGCCCGTCGAACATCAGAGGGTGGAAAAAAAAATCGATCCTGTCTGGACGTATCGTAACGCGTGATAACATTTTTCCCGTGGCTTTTCTTTCAGCTGGCCTTCGTGAATGATCAAAGGCTGCGCAACAGCGACGGGAGGGGCAAAATTTAAGAGCGAAACGAGTTGAAGGGCTTGATGGAGAAAGGGGTTAATCGAAAGTCGTTAACTTTCCGGCAGGGAAATATTCATTAATCTTGAAACACGAGCTTTCGGTAGCTTCACCACCGAAGAACAAATTACACCCTGCCTCTTCCATTGCTGTTTAAAGACCAGTTTATTACCGCTAATTCTTTACATTTCTAGTCGACTGTTTAACCGACTGATTTGCTAAATACTGGGCTAGTTTAAAGGATTCATTCGTTTTGATAATATCTGCGGAAGTATTACACGTGTTTCTCATGTTATTACTGGAAATTGTTACTCGTTAAAGATAATTGCAATATAGTGAAGTTGTAATATAGTATAATGGCAATATAATAAAATTGTAATATGGCACCATTGTAACGTGATAAAATTATAATATAGTATAATTGCAACATAGTACAATTATAAACTAGTAAAATTGCAATGTAGTAAAATTGCAATATAGCAAAATTATAATATTGTATATCTGCAATATAGCAAAATTATAATGCAGTATAAGTATAATATATGTAGTATAATTATAAAGGAGTAAAACTGCAAAGTAGAAAAATTGCAATATAGTAAAATTGCAATGTAGTAAAATTGCAATATAGTAAAATTATAATATAGTATAATAACATTATAGCAAAATTATAATGCAGTATGAGTGTAATATAGTACAATTATAAACTAGTAAAGTTGCAATATAGTGAAATTGCAACATAGCAAAATTATAATATAGTATAATTGCAATATAGCAAAATTGTAACATAATATAAGTGCAATATAGTACAAGTACAAACCAGTAAAATTGCAATATAATAGAATTGCAATATAGTAAAATTATAATATAGTATAATTGCAATATAACAAAATTATAACATAGTGTAAATGCAATATAGTACAGATATAAACTATTAAAATTGCAATGTATTAGAATTGCAATGTAGTAAAATTATGATATAGAATATTTGCAATATATCAAAATTATAACATAGTGTAAATGCAATATAGTACAGATATAAACTATTAAAATTGCAATATAGTAAAATTGCAATATAGTAAAATTGCAATATAATAAAATTGCAATATAGCAAAATTATAATATAGTATAATTGCAATATAACAAAATTATAACATAATGCAAATGCAATATAGTACAGATATAAACTATTAAAATCGCAATGTAATAAAATTGCAATATAATAGAATTGCAATGTAACAAATATGTAATATAGTATAAGTGCAATATAGTACAACTATAAACTACTAAAATTGCAATAAGTAACATAGTACAAATTTAATCTAGTAAAATTATAATACAGTAAAGCTAATCGATATATTATTAATAAAAGGGTAGATTAACTCTGTTCAAATTTTGGAGTGTTATTTTCATTATCACCGTCACGTACTTGTGGTTAATTATTTAGTTGCATTGTGTTGATTAGAACGGTAATTATATTATTGATTAACAATTTTGGTATGAACAGTAAATTTAATTTGAAGTACTGTTCAGTTTTGTTTGCTGTTTTGGGATAATTTATAGCTTATTTGGAGATGGTTTATCGATTGAAAATTTAATTGTTAATAAATTGAAACTTTAGAAGACTAAATTTGCATTTGAAACTTTCTACATTTAAATTTAAATTCTTTCTCAACTTTTGAACGTGTAAATCTAAACATTTTCTGATTCTCAAATTTTTTAATTTTTACACTTTTTATTTCCCAAATTTTTATTTCCACATTTTTTAATTTCAATTTCTAAACTTCTAAATTACTAGATTTCTAAATTTCTAAATTTCCTAATTCCCTAATTTCCTAATTTCCTAATTTATTAATTCACTAATTCCCTAATTTCCTATTTTCTAATTTTCAAATTTAAAAATTTTCAAAATTCCATATTTCCAAATTTTATAATTCCTAAATTCCCTAGCTTGTAAATTTCTTAGTTTTTAAATTTCTAAATTCCCAAATTCTCAAATTTCCCAACTTCCAAACTGCGAAATTCTCAAACATCCAACCTACAAAATTATTCAATTCCTAAATTTCTAAACCATTTAATTTCCAAATTCTCACATTACCCAACTTGCAAATTAGTACATTTCTAAATGTGTCTAAACACCTATAAATTTCCAACCTTCCAAATATCCAAACAACCGAATTCCAAAAAGCCTCCCATTCCGCCAAACTAAAGAAACAAAGCCTCCAACGTCATCATCCATCAAAAGCGCGCGAAATTCAAACGTGCTTCCCGTGCTAACCGCCATCTTTCACGAGATAGAACGCTGTCGTGCGAAATTCGTCATTAATCCGTAAAAACCGCACCGGTTTCGCGATTCACCGAGGCATTTCGCCAGCCGAACGATATTATCGCTCGCATTTATCACCCTTTAATTATCTGGCCGCATTGTGTCGGCCATGTAAGCGTTCTCCGCCACTGGGTCAAATCGCGTTCGATTAACAATGCATACGCGTTAGTCCGGCCGCTACAATCGACACGCCATCAATTTACGCTTACGATACTTAACTCGTTAACTGAGTCATTTTTCAATCAAAAGACCTGCTCCTCTTTTCGAACGTTTCATACGGATAACTGGTTCTGTTTTCAATTTTGTTTTTTGGGAAAAGAATTTATAAGGTGATTTAATTACATAGGTAGGCTAAAAGAAAATATTTTTGGTATATGAAAAATTTTATTTCAGTGGTACTTGAAGGATTATTTATAATAATTTGCCATTATGGTAAGTGAAGGGTTCGTACAGGGGTAAATGAAGGATTCCTATGATGGTAAATGAAGGATTATTATAGTGCTAAATGAAGGATTCTTCTAATGGTAAATGGAGGTTTGTTATAGAGTTAAATGATGGATTATTAAAGAAGTCATTGGTAGATATTGTTTGGTGGAAAAATAACTGTAGATTGGGAAATATGAATATTTGATGGGACGAATGAAATTTTTTAATTTATACATTTTTTGGATTTTTAAATTTATTATCCGACAATTTGAAACCAAGGGAATTTGACAATTTAAAAATTTGAAAATTTCAACCCCTAAAAATCCCGGTCCTAGCTCCTCTCAAACGCTCCAATCCCTAATTACATTACTGCTTCAGTTTTTCTTCGCGTATTCTCTTTCGAGCGTGTTTCCGCGTGTTATTTCGTTAATCGCGGCAACGAGCGTACGGCAACGAAAGAAAATTCAAATTCCGGATAAATATGAATTACTTGGACAACAACTCGAGTCGAGTTGATGAAACGGTACCAGCTACGTGACGCTATAATATCGTTACGGGAATAAACATAAGCGGAACGAGTGGCGGACAGTTTCGGAGGGGGTTGAAAAGGAAAAAGAAACCGGTGTTTGGGGATGAAAAGGTGAAGAGGGAAAGAAGCGAAAAGAGAGAAAAATGAGCACTGTACGAAATGCAGATTTTTCGCTGATGTCTGTGCGCGCGGAAAATGATACGAGGGGTGGCTGGGGGTGGGTCGGATAAGTAACAGAGTTCAGCTGTGCCTAAGAGGTTAATTTTGCACTATAAGGTGTTTTATTATTCTTGATGCCGACGCTTTTTAAAAGTGTCTAATACCGCAGCCACTCTTTGTGCCACAAATGCGAGCACGCTTTCAGAGCCAGCCCTTCTGCGTACAAATCATTCTTTTTCGTTTGTTCGTCGCTCGTTATCAAACTCTTATCGCGAGTCATACGTGTCTCGTGACAAATCACCGTTTACCTCCTCTGTTAGGTCGTGGAATGCACATTACGAGAGGGTTAGACAAGTTTCTAGCGATTTTCGTGCCTTCGTTTGTAGTTTTGAATCAATTCTTCACCCACGGCGGTAAGGCCCAAGGAGTCTAGTGATTTTTATTGCTGGACATCTATGAACTTAACCTTAGCAGTAGAGTGTTTGCAGTTTTCTACTCCTGTCGAGGTATTGCGAGAGGTATTGCGTTTTACTTGCTTAGGTCACTAGGGACCCACTTCATATGTCACCTGCATTTCCATCTCCACCCGAATTTTACCTAAACCTATAGAAAAGAAACTGTTTTCCTCAGCAATGCCACAAAGCCGAGCTTTTGTAAAACGTAAAAATTCGAAGACACTCGGTCATCAAGTAGGTTGTAAAAACTCTAGTTCAAAATCAAATTCATTTCTTAGATCACTTATGTTCACCTGTTAGAATCTAATGATTTCACGGTCGTTTGTCACTTACTGCTGACGCTGTGACGGACATGTATTCATCTTTGCGTAGCGATTTGACTACCGTTTGTTTCTGATGATTGCAAGATTTGTCGATTGTAATTTATCACCGAAATGTGTATCGTGTTACTGTACAATATTCCTGTGTTTTTAGAACTGAGAAAGTCAAGTAATGTTACAGGGTGTACTTAACTTGATCAAAATGCGACGACCATTAAATTATACGAAGTTGAGAATATTACTATAGCATGAGTAAGTAAAAACAATATTACTATAGCATTATAATATCCGATATAATTAAGTACATTGGAGAAAAGGATGGTATACATAAATAACATATATGTCCCACTCTATTGTGACTTTTGAATTTAAGGACTAGAGAATTTGGAATTTAGAGATTTATAAATATTTACACTTTAAAATGAAAAAATACGAAATTTGTTGTTAAAATTGAAGAATTGGAGAATTGATAAATGTAAAAATTTAATAACTGAAGAGTTGAAGAATTGAGAATCGAACAATTGATATATTAGAAAATTGTAAAATTGTAAAATTGAATGATTTTAAAATTGAAGAATTGAATAATTCAAAAATTCACAAAACACAAAATTGAAAAATTAAAAACTTGAAAAATGGGAAAATTAGAAAATTGAAAATTTGAAGACTTGAAAGCTAGAAAACTTGAAGAATTGAACATTTGAAAATTTGAGAAATCGAAAAATTGAAAACTTGAAAACTTGAAAACTTGAAAACTTGAAAACTAGAAAACTTGGAAACTTGGAAACTTGAAAACTTGAACAATTGAAAACTAGAAAACTTGGAAACTTGGAAACTTGAACAATTGAAAATTTGAAAATTTGAAAATCTGAAAAATTGAAAAATTGAAAAATTGAAAACTAGAAAACTTGAAAACTAGAAAACTAGAAAACTAGAAAACTTGGAAACTTGAAAACTTGAAAACTTGAACAATTGAAAATTTGAAAATTTGAAAATTTGAAAAATTGAAAACTTGAAAACTTGAAGAATTGAAAATTTGACAATTTGAAAATTTGAAAATTTGAATAATTGAATAATTGAACAATTGAAATTAAAAACAGCATTATTACCCATTACAGTGCCATCTACCCAGAATTCTCGTCGAACAGCCGTACACAGCCACATAAAATTCACCCGTGATTAAAAAACCGAGGGAAGAAACAGTAGAAAATGCCTGCGATATTTGTCTCCGTATTTCCGCTATTTCCCCAAACGAAATTCCTGCGGTGTATCCGAGTGAAACGTTCCCAACGACCTGAACGTTCCATCCAGCGTTAAATTTCGCCAGTCGAGATAAAAAAAAGAAGGAGAAACTAATCCCGATGCATCAGGACAGATTGGCGAATCAATTCGAGGATTTCTCAGCGAATAAATAAGAAACCGAGCTGCTAAGTGGATCGGCTTTCGCGCGCGGAAAGAAGATGAGCGGCAAATTCGAGGCAGCCGATATTGGATTCGTTTCGCAGCCCCTTCAGGCGTGTCAGGTCATTCTCTTTTCCCATTTTTCGAGACGGGATCTGATTCCTTTGTTATTCCGTGACTGCCTTTCTCAAAAGCGGATCCTGATCCCGTGGAATCCGAGAATTTCCCTGCAGCCCGACCGTCAAACTGCGATCGTCGATGATAATCGTATCGCCAGACCATCGTCCCTGCGGGATTCGTGTTCCATGGCTAGTTTCTTTTTTCTCCGGCTTTCGTTAAGATTTCAATACCCAACAGATGGGAAACGAATTTCTCACGGGTACTGGGTAATTGACTTTCATGGAATATCGAGCTGACGGTGACAATAGGGTGTTTTTATTTTTCGAAGGTCGCCATTTTGGAAAATGGGAATTGCAGATTTGAAAGTTTAGAGATTTTGTAATCTGTAATGTTGGAAATTTTGCAAATTTTTTGGGGAAATCTAATCCTTGAAATGTCGTTTTTCAAAGGTCGCCATTTTGGAAAATGGGAATTGAAGATTTGAAAGTTTAGAAATTTTGTAATCTGTAATGTTGGAAATTTAGCAAATTTTGTAGGGAAACTTAATCCTTGAAATGTCATGTTTCAAAGGTCGCCATTTTGGAAAATGGGAATTAAAGATTTGAAAGTTTAGAGATTTTATAATCTGTAATGTTGGAAATTTTATAAATTTTTTAGGGAAACTTAATCCTTGAAATGTCATTTTTCAAAGGTCGCCATTTTGGAAAATGGGAATCGCAGATTTGAAAGTTTAGAAATTTTGTAATCTGTAATGTTGGAAATTTTGCAAATTTTTTGGGGAAATCTAATCCTTGAAATGTCATTTTTCAAAGGTCGCCATTTTGGAAAATGGGAATTGCAGATTTGAAAGGTTAGAAATTTTGTGATCCATACTGTTGGAAATTTAACAAATTTTTCTGAAGAAACTTAAACCTTGATAAGCCATAAAATATCACAAACAGTAATAATCATAAAACGATTAATTTTAAAATAAATAACAGTAAACTATAAAAATACTAAATTCTAAAAAGTTAACAAAATTAATGATAACATCACCATAATCACTTTAATTATATTTCCAACTCAACATAAATTCTATATCAAAATTATTATCCACATAAATTACAAATTAAATTAATTTTCGAATTTCTAAAAAAACTTTTTAGTTACCAAGTTACTTTTTTTATAATTAAAATATAAAATCATGTTTGATTTGTTATTCGAGTTCTCTAAAGTTCTATGATAGATTGAAAGAATTCTACAAACAGTTATAATTATTTCGAATAGAATCACAAGGGCCTTTGATGGCATTGCAGGTTTAAAGTTTACTTTGACCTGAATCTTTTCCTTTCTTTGCTCCTTTCGAGCTTTTCACAACTTACACAGCAACAAACTACTCGACATACATCTACGGATTTATTTCTCGTTGCTATTGTAGAGAGGAAAATATGAAACTAAGATTCTTTTTGTTAGACTTCGAAACATTCTGTGTCGTGAAAGAGTGATTCAGTGACAAACAAACTAAATATATTTTTGTTATGAAAGAAAGTCGGACTTTTATGTATTTTAGTGTGGAGAGTAAATTTGAAGTTGAGGGATGAATTATTTAGTTAAAGGTAAAATATAAAAATATTAAGGTTCAGGTGCATGAAATTTTGAGTCGCATTTTTAAGTTAGTTTTGTTTTCAGGGACAATTTTGAGGTTAGAAAAGAATTCATGTTTTATGAAGAAGAGAAACTGATTTCTTTTCTAATTTATAATATTTCTAATTGTCACATTTTTAAATTGACAACTTCTTAATTTTAATACTAATTTTAATATTTCAAGGTTAGAAAAGGTTTCATGTTTTATGAAAGAAAGAAAAGTTTTCTAATTTATAATATTTGTAAATTTCACATTATTAAATTGAGAACTTTTTAATTTTAATAGTAGACAGTTAAAAAAATTTTCTTCTAAATTTTTACATAAACTTTATTTTTTATTTCAAAAATATGTAAATTTATTGTTAAGTTTATTAGGTTTAGGAACATTTATATATTAAATAGTATAGTATACTATATTTTTATAGAATATTATATTTTTAATAACGAAGTAAGTGTATTTTTAATTTTAAACTAAGTATATTGCATGTTTCACACTAAGCATATTATTTTTCAATTTCAGAATTAGTATATTACTATCAATTTCAAAATAAGTATAGTGTATTTTTAATTTCAAAGTAAGTGTACTATATTTTTAATTTTCAGCTAAGTATATTGCATTTTAATTTTAAGCTAAGTATATTGCATTTTTAATTTCATATTAAGCATATTACTTTTTAATTTCAGAATTAATATATTACACTTTACATTTCAAACTAAGTATATTGTATTTTCAATTTCAAAGTAAGTTTATTATATTTTTAATTTTCAACTAAGTATATGATTTTTACTTTTAAGCTAAGTATATTGCATTTTTAATTTCATATTAAGCATATTACTTTTTAATTTCAGAATTAATATATTACACTTTTAATTTCAAAATAAGTACATTGTATTTTCAATTTCAAACTAAGTGCACATTTTTTAATTTTAAATTAACCTTATTAAATATTTAACTTCAAAGTAAGCTTATTAAATTTTTAATTTTAAAATAAATATATTGTATTTTTAATTTGAAAGTAGGTGTACATTTTTAATTCCCCATTAACCATGTTACATTTTTATCTTCAAAGTAAGTTTATATTTTCAATTTCAAAATAAATATTTTGTATTTTTAATTTGAAAGTAGGTATACATTTTTAATTCCACATTAACCATATTGCATTTTTACCTTCAAAGCAAGTTTATTATATTTTTAATTTCAAAATAAATATTTTGTATTTTTCATTTCAAAGTGGGTGTACATTTTTAATTTCAAAATAAATATATTGTATTTTTAATATCAAAATAAACAACCTTCATTTCCAAAGTTAAATACAGATACATTGCCAAGCATCACCACAAACTTACAATAAAATATATTAAATTTCCAACAGCAACCATAAAAAAGAAACGATCAAAAAAAATCCGTCCAAACAAAGAATAACCAAGGAAGCTAAAAATTCCATATCCCGGCCACAAAAAGGAATTCCGGAATAATGTGTAAATTTTTTTCATTAGAAGAATAATAGAATCGCGATATGTATGTCCTCTCGTTGTAATTCGCGTTTTCAACAGAACTCCGCGGCCACCTTCTTTCATTCTCCGAGTAATATCCGTTTTTACGCTCGATAAATGAAGTTGTTTACCCGCGTGGGGTTGGCTGGTAAACAGCGAGAAGCCGGCTAAGATAAAAAACGCTGACCCGGAAAGAAAGGGATTCACTTGCAAATAAGTTTATTTACGATACGATTGCGCGGAGTTACGCGTGCTCCGTGTAGTGGCCGGTGTGAACCCCGGAACTCGGACGAACTGTGCTGTTAACGTAATAAAGTTTCCGGTTAAACCGTGGTTCTTGGAAAAGCTTTATTTACCGAACGATTTATGAAAGAAAACGAATAATGTTTATTTGATGTAAACGCAAAACATATTGTTTATTTCCTCAATTCCGTATCGAGTTTTTGTATTTTATTGTTGCTGGAAGCTTTGATGTATTTGATGGTAGTAGGATTTTCAAAATATTTGTAAGCGAATAAATTTACGATGTGGGTGCGCGGAGGAGCACGTGTCCGTGGGCTGGGCCGCGTGAACCCCGAAACTCGCACGAGGTATTCTGTTTATTTTTCTGATTCCATAAACTATTGAATCTTTCTGTTTTATTAGTGTTGAAGGTTTGCTTTGATGTGAGTGATAACAGTAGGACTCTTGAATTATTTGTAAACGAATTAATTTACGACGCGATTGCATGGAGTTACATGTACTCCGTGGACAGACATGTGTGAACCCCGGAACTTGGACAAACTATGCTGTTTATTTCTCTGATTCTATAAGCTATCGAGTCTTTCTATTTTATTACTGTTAAAAGCTTGCTTTGATGTGTGTGATAACAGTAGGACTCTCTAAATATTTGTAAACGAATTAATTTACGACACGATTCTGCAGTGTTACGTGTACTCCGTGGACTGACCTGTGTGAACCCCGGAACAAAACTGTTTTATTACTGCTATAAGCTTTGATGTAATGACAGTAGAACTTTGAAGATTTAAAACTTATAAATTTGAGTATTTAAGTCTAAATGTGAATTTTCCATAAATTTTCCAATTTGAGACTACCTCAACTCAAAAGTCTAAAAATGAAAAATTCAAAAAACCAGTTAAAATACAACCTAAAATGAAAAATTAAATATCGTAATGCCATCAAGGTAAATAAATCAAACAGTCCTAAAAAAATTTGCATATAGAAAGGAATTTTCGCAAGGACTATCCAGCATCAGTTCATTTTCTTCGGCCGCGTGAAAAATGATCGTATCAAACCGGGTAGTCAGTGTTTCAATGACCCGTCGAGCCATCGACCCCGCTTTCGAATTTGGACGAACAATGCGCCTGCGTCGAATATCCACGCGAAAATTGCCATGGAAATTCTCCAGATTCTCCATAGAAAACGTGGCATCGAGAAGAGGGGCGATAAGCTACAATCGACATATCGCCGGTCTTTTTTCGTCGAGCGAATCGCGGAGGATGCAGTTTTACGCGTTGCTGAGCTGACATCCGAAAATCCTGAGAGATACATTGACCCTGTTTCTTCTTCCCTCCTTTTACAAGAGCAGTGATTTAAAGCTTGTTCGAGGAAAACGAAGTTTTACAGTTTCATTCGTTTTTTAGGGGTCAGCGGAGTGCGAGGATTATAATTGTACTTTTCGATTCGGGATGAAAATAGAACTTCCAGAAGTTCAATCTTTGGAAACATTCGTTCGGGTGTAAATTTAAAGAGATTTGGGTTTTAGGTGGAGAGCTTGGATTTTAGGTAAAGTCGTAAGATAAATTTGTTAAGACACTGATGTTATATGGGATTTAAATATAAATTATTTGAAAAATAATAGTAGACTACTCTTCCTGTTCTAATTGAATAATGTCCAAATGAAAATGTTACATCAAACGATTAATTGAAATCAAATGCCTTTACAGTCAATCAAATATTTTGTCAAAGATTCAAAACTGTTTCAATAATCAAAATTCTGAACTGCAAATTATTTGTTTGAGTGCGAAATGGTTGTGGAAGTTCATCGTGCAATTTTCATGTTGAATGATATGAACAAACGATAGTAACGATACTAGAATCAATAACACGTCTCACCACAAAGCTGGTTTACCCTGAACTCGTGATAGATAGGCAGAGGAGATGCAGGATCCTATGTATGGCAGTTAACCCAACTTCCCTAATCTTCAAACTAATTTTGAGTTTAATCCATGACCACGAATATTCAGTTTAGCTGCAACGGGTAATGTTACCCGTTTAGATGGGATCCTTTAAAATTGCCTCACCGTTTAACAACCAGACACTTCACCTCCTCGATTGCCGACAAATTCGCGTATATTGAAAAGTAAATCGAAACGAGTTTATATCTGTTTTCATTGACACGTTGAAGTTAATACGTTTGAAAAATTGGAAAACTGTAACACATCGATAGTACAAAAATAATATCTCTTGAAATGTTAAAATTGGAACCTTCCTTAATATTGAAAAATAACTAATTTAATACAACGGTAACTTTTTCACCTAACTCCATTTTAAGACACTAAACCAAACCAAAAGGATAGAAAATAAAAATTTGTCAGTTAATGATTTAACGAAATAGAATAAACGGTTAACACGATCACTAATGGAGGCATTGGACTTCCATACTTATCGGCAGAAAGTAATTAGTTTTACCAGCATATAGCGCTGGAGTAATATTCGTCGCGCGTTGACGGTAATTGTGATGTTGATAGAATACGTTTCGACGTGCTGTTGAAAAGATTAATCCTTTCGTTGCCACGAGCGTTGGTCAGCTTTCATTTCTGAGGTAATAACGTTCTACCCGTTGATCAAACACCGCCTCTGAATGTGCGCACACTTTCCCACAAGGGACGTATATTAAGCCGGTTAATAGATACACGGACAAGTTGGAACTTTAATAACGTTTCGGACGACAGACGCATCTTTTAATGAAATTTTGACGCGGATAAGCACGGTTTTGTGCTCCCCACCAAGACATAGTGCCGTTGCTAATCTTAAAAAGGAAAGCTCTTTTCCCTAACTGAAGGCTCTTCTTTACGAACCGAACTTTTCGTTGAGAATATTATAACCATCGAACCTACACATTTTCAGAATTCTTCACGTTTTTTGTAAAAGGACAAATAGTAAGGATATTATTAGGTACCATGATACTGTACATAACATTAGGAGATGTTAATATCTAGCATATGTTTTGGTCACAGCGGCAGGGTCTGTATTGATGATATGCTTTATATCTTCATTTTCCCAAATATCTGTAATTCCTTTCAACTCGCATAATGTGGGAGTTGTAAACTAGTCTTTGAGTAGGCAGACATTTTCCATGCCGTTCAAATTTCACCTCTAGCATCTAGCGCCATCGATACTCCTAACGTAAACGCTTGCACCCTTAATCGCTCATCACCCACACAATTTATTATCACGGTAACAAATCGCTATGTATATGTTATCAACGTATTTAGTAATAATTTCGACCTAAGACAATTTTCCGTACGTGACATAATTATAGCCAAGTGAAATTTTCGTACGTGGTAATTCGATGGTCAGGGACTGTATAACAGTCATACCCGTTATCCACATCATCAGAGCAGTCACATTTCCAGCTTCCCTATATCAATAGTCTTAAGGCTGTTATAGTCAAGCTATTATAGCCATCATCATCATCATCATCATTGTTACAGCCATTATCAGGATCATAACTGTTAGTATCCACGTTTTTAGCTTACTTACATCAATAGTCTTAAGGCTGCTGTAGTCATCAATGTTATAGCCATAAATGTGAAATTTTACGTGGTCCTAATTCGATGGCCAGATTGTATATGAAGCGCGTCACATACCTGTCGAATGGTATGATTGTGAATGGTATCCTTGCACTATGATTTGTCAGGCGCGTAAATAATCACTACAATATTAAAACAAAGAAAGTTGAAATGTTATGTCAATTTGGTATTATGCGTTGATCATGTAAATTGGACTTGAACGCCAAACTGGAGCGTATTAAAAATTCGAGTAAAATTGATCACTGCTGAGGTACGAATACGTCATGATAGCGTCAAGAGTGCGTCAGGGGTGCGTCACAAGTCCGTCTTGAGTACGTCATGGGTGCGTCACAGGTACGTCATGGATGCTTCACAAGTGCGTTAGGGATGCGTCATTGGTGCATTATGGGTTCGTAATGAGTGCGTCGTATATACGTCATGGGTCCCTCATAAGTGCGCCGTGAATGCGCCATGGGTGCATCGCGAGTGTGTCACGGGTGCGTCGTAAATGCGTCATGGGTGCGTCACAAGTGCGTCGTGAAAGCATCATAGGTGCGTCAAGAATGCGTCGTGAAAGCATCATGGGTGCGTCAAGAATGCGTCAAGAGTGCGTCACGAATGCGTCAAGAGAGCGTCACGAATGCATCAAGAGTGCGTCACAAATGCCTTAAGAGTGCGTCACTAATGCGTCAAGAGTGCGTCATTAGTGTGTCATGAATGCCTTAAGAGTGCGTCACTAATGCATCAAGAGTGCGTTACTAGTGCGTCAAGACTGCGTCACGAATGCCTTAAGAGTGCGTCACTAAAGCGTAGTAACTAACTGAAGTAACTAACTGAAGTAACTAACTGAAGTAACTAACTGAAGTAACTAACTGAAGTAACTAACTGAAGTAACTAACTGAAGTAACTAACTGAAGTAACTAACTGAAGTAACTAACTGAAGTAACTAACTGAAGTAACTAACTGAAGTAACTAACTGAAGTAACTAACTGAAGTAACTAACTGAAGTAACTAACTGAAGTAACTAACTGAAGTAACTAACTGAAGTAACTAACTGAAGTAACTAACTGAAGTAACTAACTGAAGTAACTAACTGAAGTAACTAACTGAAGTAACTAACTGAAGTAACTAACTGAAGTAACTAACTGAAGTAACTAACTGAAGTAACTAACTGAAGTAACTAACTGAAGTAACTAACTGAAGTAACTAACTGAAGTAACTAACTGAAGTAACTAACTGAAGTAACTAACTGAAGTAACTAACTGAAGTAACTAACTGAAGTAACTAACTGAAGTAACTAACTGAAGTAACTAACTGAAGTAACTAACTGAAGTAACTAACTGAAGTAACTAACTGAAGTAACTAACTGAAGTAACTAACTGAAGTAACTAACTGAAGTAACTAACTGAAGTAACTAACTGAAGTAACTAACTGAAGTAACTAACTGAAGTAACTAACTGAAGTAACTAACTGAAGTAACTAACTGAAGTAACTAACTGAAGTAACTAACTGAAGTAACTAACTGAAGTAACTAACTGAAGTAACTAACTGAAGTAACTAACTGAAGTAACTAACTGAAGTAACTAACTGAAGTAACTAACTGAAGTAACTAACTGAAGTAACTAACTGAAATAACTCAGCTAACTGAGCTAACTGAACTAACTTAGCTAACTGAGTTTACTGAATTAACTCAACTAACTGATAAAACTGAGCTAACTCAGATAATTGAACTAACAGAACTACCTGAGGTAACTGAGCCAACTGAGCCAACAGAGTTAACTGAAGTAACTGAACTAAGTGAACTAACTGAACTAACTGAACTAACTGAACTAACTGAACTAACTGAATTAATTCAGCTAACTGAGCTAACTGAGCAAATTGAACCAACAGAGCTACCTGAGCTAACTGTACTAACTGAACTAACTCAGCTAACTGAGCTAACTGAGCAAACTGAACTAACAAAACTAGTTGACCCACCTGAACTAACTGAACTAACAGAACTAACTAAGCTAACTAAGCCAACTAAGCTAATTAAGCTAAGTAAACTAACTGAACCTTGTATGTTAGCTAAACCAGTTAAATCAGCTGAACAAACTAAATTAACTGAACTGGCTAAAGTAACAAACCTAGTTAAACTAACTAAACTAGCTTAGTCAACTAAACTACCTAAACTAACTAACTGAACTAAAAATCTTGAACTACTTAATAATCAATTTTCATTTACAGGAATTCGATCAGAATGCCATAAATACTAAAATAAATCCATTAAAATATATCAAAGCTCACTGAATACAAAATTTTGCTCCGTCTTTCCGATTTTGATCAAACATACTGTTATTGCATTTTCAATAAATAACAAATGATACGTAACCCATATTAAATATTATAACTACTTTGTTTAGAAGATAAATATATTCTTTATTTTATTCGTTTGGACAGCTTGACGCTGTAGAGACATACACATAACTGATAGATTTTGTTCCAGAAGTATCAACATATGAAATATTCATGACCAACTGACAACACGTCCAATCTCACATTTGGTAATCGATATGCCATCGTATATCGATTTTTCCTACAGATGCCACTTAATCATTCGTTCTATGATTTTTTTTTTCAATTTTAAAAACGGGAGATTTCTAAACTTGTATGGGGAAAATTACCATCGAAGAATTTTTACTTTTTATATTCTTTGGAAGAAAAAATTTTTGTGCAAAATGAAATCAAGTTTTGATGGAATAAAATTTCTCAAATTCTCCAATTTCCAAAATATTTAAAAATATTTCAAATATTTTTAAATTTACAAATCACTAAATTTCAAAAATTCCAAATTTCACATATTCCAAATTTCACAAATTCCAAATTCCACAAATTCCAAATTCCACGAATTCCAAATTCCACAAATTCCAAATTCCACGAATTCCAAATTCCACAAATTCCAAATTCCACGAATTCCAAATTCCACAAATTCCAAATTCCACGAATTCCAAATTCCACAAATTCCAAATTCCACGAATTCCAAATTCCACAAATTCCAAATTCCACGAATTCCAAATTCCACAAATTCCAAATTCCACAAATTCCAAATTCCACAAATTCCAAATTCCACAAATTCCAAATTCCACAAATTCCAAATTCCACAAATTCCAAATTCCACAAATTCCAAATTCCACAAATTCCAAATTCCACAAATTCCAAATTCCACAAATTCCAAATTCCACAAATTCCGAATTTTAAAAATTCCGAATTCCACAAATTCCAAATTCCACAAATTCCAAATTCCACGAATTCCAAATTCCACAAATTCCAAATTCCACAAGTTCCAAATTTTCTAATTCCCAAAATCCCCAAATCCTCAAATCTCTAAATATCCAAATTCTCAAATTACCAAATCTCTAGATCCCAAAATTTCCAAATTTCCAGTTTCCCAAATTTTCAACTTCTCAAATTCCCAAATCACAAAATTTCAAGTTTCTAAATTTCTAATTCCCAAAATCCCTAAATCTCCAAATTTCCTAATTTCCTAAATCCCCAAATTCTGAAACTCCCATATCCCTAAATCTCCAAATTCCCAAATTCTCAAATTTTCAAACCCTCAACCCCTCAAACGTTGAAACCAGCAAAATTTCCAAAATTCTCCCCCAAAACTCAAACCTAAATTTCCAAAAATCAAACCTAAACCAAAAACAGTATAAAATACGAAACTTCCCTAACCAATAACTGAGCACGTTCAATTTAACACGAAAGATAAAAGCTACGTGTCAGTCTATTATTTCTACGTTATTCTGGAGAACGTAGGAAATGAGGAATATAAACTAGCGGAGTAAATCAAGCGAGACGAACAGATCTCCATCGAACAAAGTTTTCAAAGCAACGTGTACGCCGTTCGCTGACAAACTTTCCTCAGGAAAAAAATTACTCGACTCTATATTTTCCATATCTATCGATTGCCATCTCTTTGTGCGATCGAGGATTAGGACCGGCTGTGCTCTAACGATTCCAGTCACTTTGCTTCTTGCAAACTTTTCGAAAGTTTCGTCGCTTTTGTATTTATTATACGCCTGCGCTCACTTATTTCTTTTTAAACTAATAGTTAATTATAGGATAAAATATGTTACAGTTCATTTATATAAAATGAATAAAAAATTGTATACAGTTAATTGCAGGAAAAATTGAATGTGGTTAATTATAATTGAAAATTGAATACAGTTAATTATAATTGAAAAATGGAGAATAGTTAATTTTAATAAAAATTGAATATAGTAAACTATAATTGATAATGGTCTATAGTAAATTAATAAAATATAGTATAAAGTATATTAGGTAAAAATTGTGATATATCCCATATCACTAGATCCCAATATCCCCAGCTCACAATGACCCTAGATACCAATATTTCTAGATCTCAAACTCCCTAGATTCAAATATCCCTAGACTGCAACATCGCTAGATCCTAATATTCCCAGATTCCAATCTTCCTAGATTCAAATATCCCTAGATTGCACTATCGCCAGATCCTAATATTCCTAGATCGCAATATCCCTAGATGCCGATATCCCTCGATCCCAATATCCCTAGATTCCAATCTCTATATATTTAAATATCCCTAGATTGAAAAATATCCCTAGACCAAAATATCCGTAGATCCAAATATCCCTAGATCCAAATAGCCCTAGATCCAAATATCCCTAGATTGAAAAATATCCCTAGATCAAAATATCCGTAGATCCAAATATCCCTAGATCCAAATATCCCTAGATTGAAAAATATCCCTAGATCAAAATACCCGTAGATCCAAATATCCCTAGATCCAAATAGCCCTAGATCTAAATATCCCTAGATTGAAAAATATTCCTAGATCAAAATATCCCTAGATTGAAAAATATCCCTAAATCCAAATATCCCTAGACTAAAAAAATATTCCTAGATCTCAATATCCCTAGATCCCAATATTCCTAGATTGAAAAATCTCCCTAGATTCAAATATCCTTAGATACCAATATAAAATGATGTATGTTTGATTGTAAAATAAAAGAATTGTGGAATAAAATGTAAAAGTATAAAATTGTAAAAATATTGTGTGTACATATAAGATAACATATACATAACATATAGAATTATACAATACATATTAATAATAATTATATATATCATCAAAAATAGTACTTAAAAATTATAATTCTGCAATTAGCTAAAGAATAAATCCTAAATATTAAACACTGATTTAAGATCATGTCTCTTTCATTATATCTTTCACTATCCACCATTTTGATTGTTTTTATACGACAAAAACCTAAACTCCTTCAATACGTCCGAGAAAAAGCGAACAGGTGGATGTAAAGCGTGTTTAATATCCACCGAAGGATTTTCCGAGCGATTACAGATATCAAACAAATTAACTAGCGTGTCATTTTTCCTTTTGCCGTCCCGCATTTTGTTTTTCGACCGTTCGTTCCGCTTTCAGATCGATACTCGTAGGAAAATGTCTGTTCGCAAAGCCGCGCCCACGTTTTGGCATCACGTTCGCCTCCCTTTTTCGCCGACGGCCCTCAACCACCCTGGTTTCTTTTTTTTTCCCACCCACCGTTTCTGATCCTTTATTAACCCTTTGAGGGTGAACGTTGTGCATATAGAACCGATCCAGTTTCTCTCGTCTGGTCGACGTTTCTCGGCCCGCCAGTTCTGAACTGTCGCTCACGGCTCCTCTTTCTGTTTTTTATCCTCAAAGCACCGTGAATTTTTTAACCACGGACCACCATCGTCTCTGTTCCCTTTTCTTTTCTCTTCCTTTTTTCGCCACCGCTTCCGACTAACCACTTGCCGGTAAATACTCGTGTAACCGTTGCCCGAGGGCTTCTTTCTGCGGTTACGTCGGAATCAGTTTGAACAGGAAATCACTGATAAAGTCGGTTGCTCAACTGTAAGCGGGTCAATAGTGACGCAATGACAATTCGATAATCAACGATTAACACGTTTCTTCGAACGCAGTTCTCATGCAAATGGGGTAGTTGACGCGATTCTGAATAAGATTTCCCTTTGCAAAAATGGGCTTTGAAGCTTCGTTTCTGAATTATTAAGGAAAAACACGGGCCAATCACAGCGCGAGGATTATTACGCGTTAGATTACTACGCGTTGGTTAACTACGCGTCAGATTACCACGCGTTAGATTCCTACGCTTAGAATTACCACGCGTTGCATTACTACGCGTTGGACTACTACGCGTTGAATATGCACGCATCGGACTACTACGCGTTGGATATCCACACGCTGGATTACTACGCGTT
>NW_003797154.1:1460871-1473472 GCF_000220905.1 Megachile rotundata | reverse complement strand
CAAGTTATATTATCAAGTTATATTATCAAGTCTTATTATTAAGTTTATTATCAAATTATATTAGCAAGTTATATTATCAAGTTATATTAGCAAGTTATATTATCAAGTTATATTATCAAGTTTTATTATCAAGTTTTTAAGGATACAATTTCGTACGACGTAAATAATATATTTATCATTAAAGATTGAAAAGAGTATCTCATATGTATAAAATTGTATTTGAAGAATTACATTTGTAAATTTAAGAGAAAAAATTAATCCGAAAGATCAAAGATCAAATACGAGCATTAATCAATACTAAAGCATAACGTGTAATTACAAAACAGGAAAATTGAATTAACATGGAACCAGGAGAAAAATATTTTCCATGAATGTGAAAATAAATAATGTATGATTTATTTATATAATTTTCATCATCGAATTATACCGGCTATCACATTAACGGCTCACAGAGTTTTCAATTAAAATTTCATTCACATGCGAATACAGGGTCGATAAAATGTGTGTATTATAGATACGTTACAAATTATTGAAATTAACGGGTTTGCAGGATAAAGGGCTTTGGAGGAATTTTTTTCAAATGTGGAATTTAGGGTTTTTTGGGGAATTTTTAAATTTGAGAAAGTGGAATTTTGGGGATTTGGGTATTAGGGAATTTGGAAATTTAGAAATTTGGAATTTTGAGAATTTTGGGAATTTTGAAATTTTGAAAATTTTGGAAATTAGGAATTTTGGAAGTTTGGAATTTTGGAATTTTGGAATTCTGGAATTTTGGAATTTTGGAATATTGGAATTTTGGAATTTTGGAAATTAGGAATTTTGGAAGTTTGGAATTTTTGAATTTTTGAATTTTGGAATTCTGAAAATTGTGGAAACTGTGGGAATTTGGGGATTTTCGGAAATTTGGAAACTGGGCGTTTTGGAAATTTTTAACATTTTGAAAATTTTTGAAATTTTGGGATTTTGGAAATTTGAAATTTTGGAAATTTCGGAAATTTTGGGATTTTCGGAAACTTGGAAATTTTTGGTTTTTGGAAAATTTGGAATTTTTGGAAATTTGGAAGTGTGGAAATTTTTAAAATTTTTGATATTTTGGGATTTTTGGAAATTGGAAATTTTGGGTTTTTGGAAAATTTGGAATTTTTGGAAATTTGGAAAATTTTTGAAATTTTGGGATTTTCGGAAATTTTTGAAATTTGGAAAATTTTTGAAATTTTAGAAATTTTGTGATTTTTGAAATTTGGAATTTTTGAAATTTTGGCAATCTTGGAATTTTCGGAAGTTTGGAATTTTTGAATTTTGAATATTAGACAATTTGAAAATTCGGAATTCTGAGAATTTGGAAATTCGAAAATTTGGATTTTCGAAATATAAAAAATTTGAAATTTGAATTCGACATCTAGGGATTTGGAAATTTGTGAATTTGATCTTGGAAACTTAAATGTTCCCAAATAATATACCTTCAAATTATGTAAACGAATATTTGCAACCCAAGATATTTTAGAATTAAAACCCAGTCCTCACAAGCCTATGAATCCCCAAATTCTCAAGAAGAAAATATTAAAACATCTTGCAAGATATGCATCGCAACTTCCTCCTGATAAAATTCTCCGCACAGCGAATTCCCACGCACGAAATGCTGGTATTCTAAAAAAGCAGCCGTTCGCGTCAGTTTCATTACCTCCCCTTTTCCAGCCGAATGAACATCCCAGACAATGTAACAGTGTACCTATTCGAATCAGTATTCATGCTCGTATAAATCTTCTGAAAGCATTCGATTCTCCGTGCGCGTGAAAACAAGAAGCTTTTTCCCCATCAGCGCGGTGCAACAGGACACGCTGATCAAAACGTACCTGGAACAGAAAAAAGAAACGAAGAAATTAGATTGCATCGGGAACATCTCCGTCTTTCATGAATTAAAAAGCAGCGACATCGTTGTGTCGGGGTAGCACTTTCAACCCCCCTCGAAGTCTCGTTCGTTTCACCCCCATTGGGAGTCGGCACGTTAATTAATCGAAGAGACGTCGCGTCGCCCGAAGGATCAGTACCGTCGTTATGGGGGTGCGGGGATGGAAAGTCTTCTGAATAATACAAAATTATACTTTCGTTCATTTTTATAGATTTTTAAATTTACTAACATCATTCACACATTCCTAAATGGAATTCATACATTTTAAAATTTTTAATATTTAAGTCCTCGTGTTATAAGAAATGTCTAAATTTCCTGTACGTATGAAAATATCTGTATTTGCAATAATATTAAGATTATATTCAATTTCCTCATTCGTAAATGGTTCATTCATTTTTAAATTTTAAATTCTTAAATTTCTATGTTTGACTCCTTGTGTTATAAAAAACGTCGAAAATTCCATGTGCATATGAAAATATCTATATTTCTCGTATATCAAAATTATATTCGTCGATTCTCACATTAGTAAATATGGTTGACACATTTTTAAACTTCAAATCCTAAGATTTACATATTTAAGTCCTCGCATCATAAGAAATGTCTAAAATTTCCTATACGTATAAAAATATTTATATATGCAATATATCAAAATTGTATTCGTCAATTGCTATATGCAAAGATTTCAGGATGCCAAGTTCCCTAAATAAAAAAATATCTACATTTTGAATTTAACACATCATAAAATCCCTATAAAACAATGTCTCTAGAGCATAAATTCCCTAGATTCTCCAATCTCAAAGTTTCAATAGCGCAAAATCCCTAGGACATGAAGTCTCAATACCACAAATATCTCAACATCACAAAATCCCTACATTAAGATACCTTTAGGTCAAAAATTCCCTAGATTTCCATAATTCAAAGTTCCAAAACCCTAAAATCCCTAGATCATGAAGTTCAAACACCACAAAAATTTCTAATTTCTAAATTACAAAAGTCTGGATCCTAAAATCCCAATACTCAAAATCCCTAGATCTCAATATTTCTAAACTTGAATCAACAGATGCTAAAATTACAATATCTAAAAATCCCTAGATCCTTTTACCACAATATCCCTAGATCGAAGATTCCCTAGACTTTAAAATCCAAATATCCTTCAATTCTAAAAATCCCTAGATCCCAATATCTTCTAAGCAATATACCCTAGATTTTATTGTCAAAACAATGAAAACTCCCTAGACATCAATATCTGTTGATCTCAAAATCCCCAGATTCCAATACCTGTACGTTCCAAAATTCCAATAAGAAAGAATCCCTAGATATCAATATCTCTCGATCTCAAAATCCCTAGATTCCCATAACTCTAGGTTCCAAAATTCTAATAACAAAAAATCCCTAGATCTAAATATTTCTTGATCCCAAAATCCCTAGATTCCAATACCCCTAAGTTCCAAAATTCTAATAACAAAAAATTCCTAGATCTCAATCTTTCTTGATCTCAAAATCCCTAGATTCCAATACCTCTACGTTCCAAAATTCTAATAAGAAAAAATCCCTAGATCTCAATATCTCTTGCTCTCAAAATCCCTAAATTCCAATACCTCTACGTTCCAAAATTGTAATAAGAAAAAATTCCTAGATCTAAATATCTCTTGCTCTCAAAATCCCTAAATTCCAATAGCTAAGGATTCCAAAATTCTAATAACAAA
Organism: Megachile rotundata; assembly: GCF_000220905.1. Lineage (NCBI taxonomy): Eukaryota > Metazoa > Arthropoda > Insecta > Hymenoptera > Megachilidae > Megachile > Megachile rotundata. The sequence continues at coordinate 1,469,857 of NW_003797154.1, read as the reverse complement.
AAATTCCTAGATATCAATATCTCTTGATCTCAAAATCATTAGATTCCCATAACTCGAGGTTCCAAAATTCTAATAGCAAAATGTCCCTAGATCTCAATATCTATTTATCCCAAAATCCCTAGATTCCAATACCTCTACGTTCCAAAATTCTAATAAGAAAAAATCCCTAGATCTCAAAATCCCTAAATTCCAATATTTCTACTTCCCAGAATTCTAATAACTAGAAATCCCTAGATCTCAACAGTTTCAAACCAAATGTTCAGAATTAAGAAATGAAAAAATCCTCATATTTACAATTTACAATAATATTTACATATTTGTAAATATTATTTACAATTCATAAATCCTAATATACCCAAAACATAAAATCACTAGACTTCAATATTTCTGAATTTTAAAGTTCATATATCTAAAAATCTCTGCACTAAAAATTTCTAGTTCCTGTATTCGTTTGAATTAGTTCAATATTACTCAATGAAAAGTACGCCTTGAATTATTGCACGGGGTGACAGAAATACTAGATACGCCATTGCGAAGGATAGAAATGAATTCATTGCGGTTCACACGCGTCTACGCTGGTTTCCCTTCGGTCGCTTTTTTAATTTTCCATGATGCATCGACCAAGTCTTCAGTAATCCAAATAAAAGAAATTTTTCTTGTTATTTTTATTATTTTGTACATTAAGTATTAAACTTGCAAATTCTCAAATATATGAATTTAGAAATTTAGTCATTCACTGTAACAAAAAATTCAATTTTCCAATTTTCATTTGCTCAAACTTTGAAATTTAGTCATTTTTCGCAACTTAACAATTCTTGAATTTAATAATTTTTAGTAACTGAATAATCTTTAAATTTAGTAACTTTTAATAACTTAGCAGTTTTAAAATTTAGTCATTTTTAGTAACTTAACAATTTTTAATTTTCTATTTTCTATTTAATTATTAACTTTAGCAATTTTTTTAGGTTTTTGAATTTAGTAATCTAAAAATTTACGTTTACAAAAATATTAAATTTTCACATTCCGTATTTTCAAATTATAAAATTACAAAATGAAGAAATTTTTAAAGCATCCGATAATATTAGAAACACTAGACATTCAAATTTGTCAGCTCCCTGAAATTTACAAAAATTATAAAATTACAAGATGAAGGAAATTAAAAAATATTAAACTTTGAAGCATCCAAAAATTCCCTAGATTTCCCAATTTTCAAACAAGTTACCATTACACAAGAATTGTAAACCATCTCATTATTTCGCCATCGCATAATAATTCCTTGTTCAATTACTATGTATAGTAATATGCTGATTAAGATCATAGCATCGGTGAACATCGATGTAATAATGTTCCATCGTGTTAATTAATGATCAATGTCAACAGCTCCAATAATTGAATTGACTCGCCATCGTATTTCCATAGACAACAATAAACGCTGACTCGACTGATATTTTTACATTTTAATCTGTTTTCAGAACAAATAACGAACGGGTTAACGAACGCTGCGAACGGTCATTCATTCGCGCTGCACTTTTCAGCGGACCCGCACATTTTCGCCGATTATCGATGCAGAGCTTCCGTAATTGTTCTTCGTCTTTTGTTATTTCCGTTTTGAAAGAACTCTCCGTGTACATTCGGGTACAACGTTAACTTTCTTTGTCTTTCGGGAGAACAGATTTCAGTTTAATATTTTCAAATTCTTTAACTAGAAATGTTACATATTTTTTAATTTTTATTCGCAGATATTTGGAAGATTTTACATTTTCAAATACGTTGCTTCAAGTTTAATAAGTTTTGCACTTTCAAAATATCAAATTTTTTAACTTGTGAATTTTCAATTTCCTTTTCCACATTTTTAAATTCCCATATTGTTCAATTTCCACATTGTCCAATTTCCATATTGTCCAATTCCCATATTGTCCAATTCCCATATTGTCCAATACCCATATTGTCCAATACCCACATTGTCCAATTCCAAAATTTCTAAATTCTCAAATCCTCAAATCCTAAAATTCCCAAGTCTCCAAATTTCGATACAATTTTTTCTTCAAAATTGAAATAATCTAAATTTCAAAATTCAATTGAAAGAAAACCAGATTAGGTCACGAGCGTACCGGAAGAGTTCGCAGGATCGCTCTTTTGATAGATTCGATTGTTAATCGAGACCGATTTTTCACGGACGAATTTCGAGTGCAAACGAAGCGTGAAGTTCGTAACGATCGCGGAGTTCAATCGCGAGGAATAAAGAGGAGGCTCGAACGCTACGTTCCGGTGGTTTCGGTTGAAACAATTCGGGCTGTTGCGGGCTTTCTGGCTTTCACGGGCAAATGAAATCCCCCCACCTAGCGTGAAATAACGATACCTCATTAATTTTGCCTGCTAGAATCTATAACAACGGTTTATACATCTCGGGATCTACAAAAATTACTGCTATAAATTTTTAAAATTTTTCATGTTTTCCGTGACAGGACAAATTGTAATGATATATTATTAGGTACCATGATACCATATATAACATTTACACATGTTAATATCTTCTATTTGCTTTGGTTATAGCGATTGATCATATGCTTCGTATGATCATATGCTTTATATCTTTATTTTCCCATATATCTGTGATTCCTTACAACTCGGATAATGTGAGAGTTGTAAACTAGTCTTTCAGTAGGCAGACATTTTCTATGGCGTTCAAATTTCACCTCTAGCGCCATCGATACTCCTAACGTGAACGCCCGCACCCTAAATCGCTCATCACCCACACAATTTATTATCACGGTGACAAATTGCTATGTATATGTTATCAAGGTATTTAGTAATAATTTCGACCTAAGACAATTTAGCGTATGTGACATAATTATAGCCATACAAGCGAAATTTTCGTACGTGGTAATTCGATGGCCAGGAACTGTATAATAGTCATACCCGTCATCCGCATCATCACAGCAGTCACATTTCCAGCTTCCCTATATCAATAGTCTTAAGGCTGTTATAGTCAAGCTATTATATCCACCATCATCACCATAATTGTCACAGCCATTATCAGGATCATAACTATTAGTATCCACGTTTTTAGCTTACTTACATCAATAGTCTTAAGGCTGCTGTAGCCATCAATGTTATAGCCATGAAAGTGAAATTTTACGTGGTCCTAATTCGATGGCCAGATTGTATATGAAATGCGTCACATACCTGTCGAATGGTATGATTGTGAATGGTATCCTTGCACTATGATTTGTCAAATGCGTAAATAATCACTACTATACTAAAACAAAGAAAGTTGAAATGTTACGTCAATTTGGTATTATGCGTTGAACATGCAAATTGGACATGAACTCCAAACTGGAGCGTATTAAAAATTCGAGTAAAATTGATCACTGCTGAGGTACGAATACGTCATGATAGCTTCAGGAGTGCGTCAGGGGTGCGTCACAAGTCTTGAGTACGTCATGGGTGCGTCGCGAGTGCGTCAGGAATGCGTCATGGGTGTGTTACGTGTTCGTCACGAATACATCGTAAATACATCGTGAATGCGTCATGAGGCGTCGCGAGTGCGTCACGGGTGCGTCACAAGTGCATCGTAAAAGCGTCATGGTGCGTCAAAAGTGCGTCACGAGTGCGTTAAGAGTGCGTCATAAATGCGTCAAGATTGGGTCACGAATGCCTTAAGAGTGCATCACGAATGTGTCAAGAGTGCGTCACGAGTGCGTCACAAGTGCGTCGTAAAAGCGTGATGGTGCGTCAAGAGTGCGTCACGAATGTGTCAAGCGTACGTCACGAATACCTTAAGAGTGCGTCTCGAATGTGTGAAGAGTGCGTCACGAGTGCGTTAAGAGTGCGTCATGAATGCGTCAAGATTGCGTCGCGAATCCCTTAAGAGTGCATCACGAATGTGTCAGGAGTGCGTCAGAAGTGCGTCTAGAGTACGTCTTGAAAATGTCAAGAATGCGATTCAGAATTCGATTTGAAGTTATTGTACAAAGCACACGAAAGCGATAATTGAAGTTTGTAAACGACAAGAATTAGGGGGACAAATTACGGTTTAAAACAACCACACGATCAGGAAACGACGATTCTGTTGTAATTTGGGAATAATTTATTTAATGAAACGTTCTAACTCGGATAGCTGCGGACCAACCACCGGTCTATTTCGTTGGTCTGATCACTCGGCTGACTAGATAGAGACCTGTTCTACTGGTTCGATTAGTTGACTGACCAGCACTGTTCTATTCTACTTCGCCGCTAATTTATTTGCGTTGAACCGGCTTTAGTGCGATTTGTACAGCGTTAGGCAATCAAATCGATCTAAGAAACCGTATTTGTTCGTAATCAGTTGTTGTTTCACGTGTAATCGATTAATCTTGAACATACATTTCGTTTACTAAGTCATTTGAGGACGATGATTAACTGAGCATGATGAATTTACTGATGAATTTACTGATGAATTGATGGAAGATTTATTTTTAATTGTTTTCTATCAGTATTAATTTTCATTTATTATGAATTTCTGAAAGAACGATCACTTTATCTTTAACGTTACATTGTACACTGCACACTTCAGAAAATGAAGTTGAAAAATAAATAAACGAGAGATAAAACTTAAATTAATTCTTCATCTTGATGAAACTCAATTACAAGAAAACTGCGTTAAACTTTTTAAATTAAAAGAAGAAACTTGTTAAGCAGCCATTTTGGTACGTTAAGTATTCTATGCATTTGACTACATTGACAATATTTTACTGTATTGCCCAAAGTGACCCATTTCGACCTACTTATATCTCCGATAATATTGAATGTCCAAAAAAAATTTACAACAAAAATTACATGATTTAAGGAAAAATTTGGAGGTATCCGGCGTAAGTACCATTCTACATGTTAAAATAGATATGAAGGTTAAGTTCTTTTAAATGGAATTATTTGCACCGATGCAGCCGTCCACACAAAAGTATTAAGTCACTCCGCGAAAAATCGTTAGTTCAGATATTTTTATTTTAGCATCGAAATACCATTTGAAAGTAGCTGTCACGCATCGCGGCCGACATCTTGTGTTTGCGTGGATGTTTGTGAACAAACGTTTGGACGAGATGGCGTATCGAATTTCCGCCGAGGTTACCAGATCCGGCGCCCTTACATTTTTTCCTGCGGGGATATTTAAAAGATAATGTTTACGCGGAAGAATGTACAACACCGAATGATCTGAAAAAGAAGATTCTCGATGCGTGGCAACAAATTTCCGTGGAACGTTATGAAGAGTCGAATCGTTAAGAGATCGAAATGTCTGCATTCGGGAAGGACGTACTTTTGAACAGCGACTTTGGGGAGGTTTGTGCTAAAACGACGCCCGGCATTAAAATGATAACTAACGATTTTTTAACATTGACTTGATAGTTTTGTGTAGAGAAACGGTGCAAAGAATATGGAATTTCATTTGAAGGGAGCTTGGTATAAAAATGATAACTAACGATTTTACATGTCCCCGCGTCACACGTTCCGCCATTTTATATTCAGTTCTAAACGCTAAATCTCAAGCCTCCAAAGTGACTCCGTCGAATTCACTTTTTTATTTATCAAGTCCCGAAAGCTGTTCCGCGTGAATAACGGGAGGGAAGGAATTTATTAGAAAAATATGTACACCGAACGGAAGAAAGGCCGGTGGAAGAGAACGACGGGATGTGAAACACGCCGGTTCAGAAAAGAGGAAACCGCCAGCAAAGTATCTCTTATCCGCCTAGCTCGAGGCGGAAAAGAAGGTCTTAGGGTTCGCGGAGGAAATATATAGCACGATGTACTTAAATCGAGTCCCGTTACTGCCATAAGCCTGAAAAATCCAGATCTTCGTTTGTGCCATGTGTCTGGTGACGGATGCTTAACCAACCCCTTATTTAACACTCCCTTATCATAACTCACCATCTTAACACTTTGATCGTGCAATAATTTCAATTCTCAGCTATTTTATTTTTAATAAGAGTCAATTTTCATAGTAGTCAACCCTTGTTCTACATATTATTTTTTGATGTATCTTGCAATTTTAATGCACCATATCTTACAGTTGCATATCACATATTCTTACAATTGCAATTTTATAAAATTATTGTACTTGTAAAATTACAAAATTATTTTGTTATTTTTTGTCATTTAACTTGATACTTAACATGATGACTTGCAAGTCCATTAACGTAGGGCAAAGTTTATAATTCAGAAATTATAAGACACTATGACGTACATACATTTATCGAGCGTCACGTATGTTATTGTACAAAAAGATCACATATCTCTTCTAACATATAATTGTGAACCTCAACAATTTCACACGGTTAATTGATACAAAACATCTGCTTTTATTTTTGTTGGGAAATTCAAGCCAACAGCGATGCTTCCGAGATGTTGAATTTGAGAGCGAGCGTGTTCGCTTCGGAAAAATAAATATAGTTTTGTAACGGCACGCAGTATTTCACGGTGATAATGTAGCGAACACGAATAACATCTGCTGCAGCCGGGAAAAAATGCTGTTCGCTTCGTTTGCTGATGGATTTCTCCATTTCATTTCGAATACAGAAAGGCAAATTTGAAATTTTAATGCGAAACGACGCGAACTGAGGAAATACATCGAGCGAATATTTCGCGAGCGTGTTACATTCATGAGCGGGAAAAAACAACTTTTTATGATACCGGTTATTGTATCGGACACATTTTTGTGTTGTAACTAAATATTGAATAATTCCGCGTAATGTTGTTATTCCATTATTTACTTGATGTTTTGGTTGAATGTAGAGTGTCCGGATATATTGCTGCTTGTGGCGCGTATATGGCCGTTAAATAGTTTTATTGATTTCTGAAATTGATTATTGAATTTTGAAGACGAAATATGGTTTAGATTTTTGTTATTGTTCTATGAAATTAATTTGAAGGAAATCAAGAATGGTGTAAATTTTTGAAATCTAAAAATCCTAAAAATTTAAAAATCAAACAAGAGACTAAAAGCCTAAAAATCTACAAATCAAACAAGATCCTAAATCTTACAAACATCCTAAAAATGAAAAAAATTTAAAAATCAAACAAGAACCTAAAAATTTTAAAAACGTAGACATCTAAAAATTTAAAACTCTAAAAATCAAACAAGAACCTAAAAATTTTAGAAACGTAGACATCTAAAAATTTAAAAATCTAAAAATCAAACGAATCTAAAAATTCTAAAAACATAGAAATCTAAAAATTTAAAAATCTAAGAACCTGAAACTCTAAAACTCTAAAATTCCAAAACTCTTAAAACTCTAAAACTCCAAAAATCTAAAAATCAAACAAGAACCTAAAAATCCTAAAAACCAAATGCACCACAAAAGCAAGATACCTAATCCCGAGAACAATGTTATTAACATTAAAAAAATTTATAAATATCTAAATCCATCCGATTTAATCGAAAATCGATGACATTATGGTATAAGAAAGACGGTTCTCGTTTTCTTCCTCATGTCCTTAATACTCGATAAATTTATAACACGTGAACGAAGATAAGCCGTATCAGCGATGTCACGTTAACGACACTATGGAGGTGATGGGAATAAGTTTCAGAGAAAGAAAGATAAGGGAAACAAAAAACTTGAACACTTTGATCTTGATGGATTCACTGGTATTTGCGTATCGCAAACAACATTGAAGAAAAAAGGCTGCTAAAACAGCTTCGTTTAAATTCTGCATAAAATTAATTTGGGTAAATTTAAACGGTCGATTTTTCTTCGGCAAAAATAACTTTTAACGTCGTGCTTTTCTTATAGTTATTTAGGTTTATATTTATATATCTTTTTTCTGGTTACTGGTATAATTTTGTTATTTTAATTTAATTTTATAACACAATGTTAATTCTATTTATGTTAGTATAATATTTACAGTTTTATGTTGACTTAAATGTTATAACATTACAAAAAATTGTTAATCCTGTTCAAGTTAATATAAATACAACGATATAATGTAATAATAACAATAGGCATTTTAACTTAATGTTCTAACAAAATGTTAATTATATTCATATTAACATAAAATTTTAAATGTCACAATGTAATGTTAACTGTATTGTTAACCTAAATATAATATAAATTGTGTTCATGTTAACTGAAATATTCTAACGTTACTATAACAAATTGTTAATCCTACTAATGTTAATATAAACGTTACAATGATGTCATAATATAATGTTAACTCTATTCACGTTAATTTAAATATAATATAAATTTTGGTCATGTTAATTGAAATATTGTAACGTTACTATAACAAATTGTTAATCCTACTAGTGTTAATATAAATGTTACGAAGATGTCATAATATAATGTTAACTCTATTCACGTTAATTTAAATATAATATAAATTTTGGTCATGTTAATTGAAATATTGTAACGTTACTATAACAAATTGTTAATCCTACTAATGTTAATATAAACGTTACAAGGATGTCATAATATAACGTTAACTCTATTCACGTTAACTTAAATATAATATAAATTTTGTTCACGTTAACTGAAACATTCTAACGTTACTATAACAAATTGTTAATCCTACTAGTGTTAATATAAATGTTACGAAGATGTCATAATATAATGTTAACTCTATTCACGTTAATTTAAATATAATATAAATTCTGTTCACGTTAACTAAAATATTATAACGTTACTATAACAAATTGTTAATCCTACTAATGTTAACATAAACGTTACAATGATGTCATAATATAATGTTAACTCTATTCACGTTAACCTAAATATAATATAAATTTTGTTCATGTTAATTAAAATATTATATCGTTACTACAACAAATTGTTAATCCCACTAATGTTAATATAAATGTTACAAGGATGTCATCATATAATGTTAACTCTATTCACGTTAACCTAAATATAATATAAATTTTGGTCATGTTAATTAAAATATTATATCGTTACTACAACAAATTGTTAATCCCACTAATGTTAATATAAATGTTAAACGTTACAATGATGTCATA
>NW_003797154.1:1410542-1452559 GCF_000220905.1 Megachile rotundata | reverse complement strand
TGATAGAGTGATATAATGATAGGGTGATAGAGTGATATAGTGATAGAGTAATATAGTGATAGAGTGATACAATGATAGAGTAATATAGTGAAATAGTGATATAGTGATAGAGTGATACAATGATAGAGTGATATAGTGAAATAGTGAAATAGTGAAATAGTGATATAGTGATAGAGTGATAGAGTGATATAGTGAAACAGTGATATAATGATAGAGTGATAGAGTGATAAAGTGATAGAGTGATTATAGTGATAGAGTGATATAGTGAAATAGTGAAATAGTGAAATAGTGAAATAGTGATATAGTGATAGAGTGATAGAGTGATACAGTGATAGAGTGATATAGTGATAGAGTGATAGAGTGATAGAGTGATACAGTGAAATAGTGACATAGTGATAGAGTGAAATAGTGATACAGTGATATAATGATGATCCCCTATATTTGAACCTTGTGTTTGATAAACGAGCACTAATCTTGACTTATTATGAATTTCTTAAAGTACGATCACTACATATTTAACGTTATATCGTACACTACACACTTTGAAAAATGAAATTAAAAAATAAATAAACGAGAGATAAAACTTAAATTAATTCTTCATCTTGATGAAACTCAATTACAAGAAAACTGCGTTAAACTTTTTAAATTAAAAGAAGAAACTTGTTAAGCAGCCATTTTGGTACGTTAAGTATTCTATGCATTTGACTACATTGACAATATTTTACTGTATTGCCCAAGGTGACCCATTTCGACCTACTTATATCTCCGATAATATTGAATGTCCAAAAAAAATTTACAACAAAAATTACATGATTTAAGGAAAAATTTGGAGGTATCTGGCGTAAGTACCATTCTACATGTTAAAATAGATATGAAGGTTAAGTTCTTTTAAATGGAATTATTTGCACCGATGCAGCCGTCCACACAAAAGTATTAAGTCACTCCGCGAAAAATCGTTAGTTCAGATATTTTTATTTTAGCATCGAAATACCATTTGAAAGTAGCTGACACGCATCGCGGCCGACATCTTGTGTTTGCGTGGATGTTTGTGAACAAACGTTTGGACGAGATGGCGTATCGAATTTCCGCCGAGGTTACCAGATCCGGCGCCCTTACATTTTTTCCTGCGGGGATATTTAAAAGATAATGTTTACGCGGAAGAATGTACAACACCGAATGATCTGAAAGAGAAGATTCTCGATGCGTGGCAACAAATTTCCGTGGAACGTTACGAAGAGTCGAATCGTTAAGAGATCGAAATGTCTGCATTCGGGAAGGACGTACTTTTGAACGGCGACTTTGGGGTGGTTTGTGGTAAAACGACGCCCGGTATTAAAATGATAACTAACGATTTTTTGTCAATTGACTTAATACTTTTGTGTAGAGAAACGGTGCAGAAAATATGGAATTTCGTTTAAAAAAACGAACTTGATCTTCATATCTCCTATATGTCCACAGTAGAGGAGAAGAATTACTTGATAATTTGTCCTCTAAAAGTTTTGTCTCAAAACTTTGTCTATACCACTCACGCTTTCGAACGTCCTGGAGTCCCTCTAAATGAAACACCCTGTATATAGTTAATTACTGTAGTACATAATTATTCATTGTATTTAATACTACTTATTTAATACTCAATATACTACATTAACCACATTAAATATATTCCTAGTAAAAATTCCTACCATTGTATCACGTAATAAATTAACTAGAAACGTAAATTGCAATAATTTGAAGATAGTAACGTTAATTCGTGTAATTTAATTTAATTTGTATAATGACGGTACAGTAGTTAATGATCTGTAGAACAAGCTAGCGCAGCCATAAAAATTAAATGGAAAGAGAGAGAAATTACGGATATCCTTTGCCTCGAGTATTTCGCGTCAAACGAGGGCTAATTTTAGCTCGTTAAAAGACGAAGTACTACGCGATCGTTCGCTAAAGCGTTAATAATTCCGTGTACAACATCCCCCGTTGAGAATTCTACGAACAATTCCGGCTACTTTTCCTCGTTAAGCCGCTAATTCTTCTTTTAGTCTCTTATTTTTCTTCGAATCCCAAGCTTCTTCGACTCACCACCGCTTTTACCTTCGACTTTTGCTGCTGTACGATTAACTTAACAAACAGCGAATTAATAGAAATAGATACAACTACGATTATCTTTAAAATCTCCTCCATCATAAATTAATATATAATTACCAGTATTTTTGTATTTGCATTTTGCCCTTATTTTCATATTAATTAATTTAATAACATATTTAAGTAACTATTATGTAATATATTTGAAGAAACAAACTTTTTGAACAATTTTTTTTCAAATTAATTTTCACAGAATTTGTCTGAATTTTGTAAATATTTAAAAAAATGTTAAGAACCATTTCACAGCACCGAATTTGTCAATCGTTAATAAAAGTTTATCAGATTGTACGAGATCGATTTATTTACCACGTTCATAAAACAACAATAAAAAATCTGTTTTATTGAAAAACCTTTTATCGAGCAGTGTTTCTCTGCTGTCAATAAGCATGGGCCACCAAAACTAACATTTAAGAATTTAATTCAATAAAATCAATTCGGTTTCTGTACACAGAACAATAAACAACGAAATATTTGTTGTTTCATTTCTATAAATATTACACATCATCGAGCACTTCATAAACGCGTATGCGAACAAAAACCAAAATTGAGAAATTAAAATCGACGGAATTAATTTGTTTGCTGTTCCCAGAAAATTCTAGTCGGTTTATTTTATTTTTGTTAATAACATGGGACAGGGGTTCTCAATTTTTTTATTGAATGATGAGAATCAAAATTAATATTTGGGAAATTGAGATACGCATTTTATTTACTTTTTTTTAGTGCACAGTCAGGAAGTTTTTGTTATTTTATTTATGGTATTGGAGTTTTCGTAAATATTGTTTATTAATGGTTCGCAAAATTTATTTTACAAAATGTCAAGAAAGAACAATAAATTTTTATTTTGACTGAAATTGTCAGAAGTTCTCAATTTTTTCAGAGATATATATTTCCAAAATCAAGGTTTATGAAATACATTTATATTTATTTCACAAAAAGTCAACAAAAGAACAATGAAATTTTATTTTGTCCCAAACTGACAGAGGTTCTCAACTTAATGACAAATATATATCACCAAAATGAAGGTTTATAAAATAAATTTATATTCACTATACAAAATGTTAACAAAAGAACAATAAAATTTCATTTTGACTCAAATTGACAGAGGTTCTCAATTTTTTCAGAAATATATATTTCCAAAATCAAGGTTTATGAAATACATTTATATTTATTTCACAAAAAGTCAACAAAAGAACAATGAAATTTTATTTTATCCCAAACTGACAGAGGTTCTCAACTTTATGATAAATATATATCACCAAAATGATGGTTTATCAAATAAATTTATATTCACTATACAAAATGTTAACAAAAGAAGAATAAAATTTCATTTTGACTCAAATTGTCAGAAGTTCTCAATTTTTTCAGAGATATATATCATCAAAATGAAGGTTTATAAAATAAATTAATATCCAATGTACAAGAAGTCATCAAACATAAGTAACTTTTATGTTGACCCAAAACTATAGCTTGTCAACTTCGTCACAATTACATGTCTCCAAAATGGAGGTCTACAAAATCAATTAACATCAAGTTTACAAATAATCTTCGAACAGAAGTAAATTTCACTTTGACTCAAATTAGAGATCCTCAACTTCGTCATAAACACACATCCCTGAAATGGAGGTCTACAAAATGAATTAATATCCAATGTACAAGAAGTCATCAAACATAAGTAACTTTTATGTTGACCCAAAACTATAGCTTGTCAACTTCGTCACAATTACATGTCTCCAAAATGGAGGTCTACAAAATCAATTAACATCAAGTTTACAAATAATCTTCGAACAGAAGTAAATTTCACTTTGACTCAAATTAGAGCTCCTCAACTTCGTCGTAAACACACATCACTAAAATGGAGGTCTACAAAATGAATTAATAGCCAATGTACAAGAAGTCATCAAACATAAGTAACTTTTATGTTGACCCAAAACTAGAGCTTCTCAACTTCATCACAAACATACATCAAAATAAAAGTCCACAAAATAAATTTACCTTCACTATACAAAAAATCATCTTACCAGAATTTTCCTTTGACCTAAACTAAAGTATCTCATCTCCATCGATCCAAAATCCAATCCAACGAAATAAATGTGAGTGTACAAAAGAGCTATCAAACGTTCGACACTATTAACTTTACCGTTTATATCGATAAAAGAACCCGTAAAAAGAATCGCAGCAATTTTTATAAAACGGCAAGCCGGGGTGGTGCAAATCGGCCATTTATCCCCGGTTCCTAGAATTTTCGGATTATCCGTTTTTGCAGAGCGCGTATCGCAAACGAACTCCGAAGAGGTGTTCGTAAAAGCGGGGGAAAAGGGGCAATTTTCCACGCTTTTCATCCGGAATTTCGCAGCTTTCCGCTGCAATATTTTGCGCGGGAACTTCCTTTCCGTTTCGAAAAACCGACCGTAACCACTTTTGCTACTACAAAATTGAAATTTTTTTCCTAGCAAATTCTACCACTGTATTTTTTCTTTTGTGGGATCGAGAACTTCGGTTTGATAAAATGAGCCAGCTCGAAACACTTTAGAAACCAATTTCGAGCCACGTATTAAAAAGAAAGAGAAGTGGAAAGAAAAATAACAGAGATATTATTTAGCAGAACGTACACGAAATCGATTAGGTATAGAATCGACGTCAAAGGAAAACTGGTGGATCGAATACGTCGAAACTTTGTAACAAACTTCTGGGGATGCATCCTTCTTGGGCGACGGAAATCGATTGATGTTTGCCATTATGGTTTAATGTGTGATAATTGATTTTGAGGTTAGAGTTGGGTAAAGTTTATATTAGTACTTTGAGAGTGGAGAAATTAAGAAATTTGGAAATAATTTTAGAATGTTTCAATTAATATTTTGACATTAATAGTGTTGATATTATATTGTGAGATTCATATTAAAATTAATAGTATTAATATTTTATTATAACAATATAATTTTAAAATTAACATGGACAAAATTTATGTTATATTATAATATTGTTAGGTTTCCTTAATAACTCAAAAATGAAGCTTCACATCAGCTGCCCCACATTTTGAGGACCTACACTACTTGTGAGACATCCTGCATTTAAATTAACATGAATGAAGTTAATATTATGTTATAACATCGCAACATTTATATTAAAATTTGTTCGTTTGTCTACACGCTACAAGCCGCAATTTTGCGTCTATCCACTCGAAACTTTCAGGATGGACTCCTGAGACAGCCCAAATTTGCTGTATAGATTTTGGCGGCAACCCATCGTGTCGAATCGATAAAAGACCGTTTGGTTTCGATAATTTTTCACACAGATCGACTGGAAGCGCGTTGAAAGCTCTGTAACTCATCGTCGACAATACTTGGTCGTCATCGACGTCGGTCGTCGTGAAATCAACAATAATCGTGTTCGGTATCGTTTTCGATAGTTTCGGACACGTTTACGTTTGGACTTTAAAATCTCTGCGTCTCTTGTTCCACCTATATGTTTACGGTAGCTCGACATTTGAAATGCACTCATTCTGGCACCTGGTAGACTATAAGCTTCTGGCATCCATCTAGGTTAAATTAACATCCAGGTAGGTTGGTCGGCATCTAGGTTAGGTTAGCACCCAGGTCGGCATCTGGATTAGGTTGTGACCCAATTAGCTGTCAAATTATCAAACTGATATTTCTAATTCTCATATTTCATATCTTCTTTAAAAGAACGTAAACCTAGCGTTAATTCAGATGGACATTCATCAATTGTTATGATAAAATCTCTGCATCTCTTGTTCCACTATTGTAGCTCAAAATTCGAATTCGCTGACATCCGATTCGTCACAATTAAATTGACAGATAAATTTTGATATCCGAAGTTGTTTTAAAATGCATGCTTATGGAGGTTATATTCCCTCGTCCTTAATGCAATATGGTTACCATAAAATATTGAAGACGACACGTGACGCGGTGTCAACACGAGTATCCATATCGATCCGACAAGCCATGAAACAAGAATTCCGTTCGGTCATCGTGTTTCCTCTTTTTCCTTGAACTTCCTGGCAAAGGCTCGAATCATCAAGTGGACACGATAAGAGGAAGAAGGAAAAATGGAAACGCAACGCGCGACAAGAGATTGACAGAGTAATTATAGAAAAGTGCGCCTCCGAGCGGGCACAGAAAGGTAAAAAAGGAAAGTGAGAGATGATAGAGGAGAAACGACGATTCTCATTTTCTCTAGAGCGTTATTAAAAGAGACAAGGTGCGAGTTTTAAGAAAGCGGTGCAAAAATGGAGGTGTTGCTGTGAAACTTCTAATTTATTCGGAACGAGGTTGCTTTATATAGACTGCGAGACGTAAAGTATGATGAGTGGGTGCGTGCTGAATAAAGGGGCATGAGGACACTCGTGGGCACGTGCGGGCGCTGCGGGCACGAGTGGAAACTGAGGAGAATGTAATTTCACAGTTTTTTAGTGCAAGAATCTCATAATTTAAAATTTCTTTTTAAAATAGTTTTTGGAATTTTTAGACTTTTGCACTCTTTCTTTTGTGGAATTTGGAATTTCTGAACTTTTAAATTCTTTCTGCAGTTCTAAGAATATAGTATAGCATATTACACATTTAATAAACTTGCAAGACCAATTATCTTAAATCTTACATTTTGACATTTACAATCTATTTATAATATATTATAATAGTGTACAGGGTGTCTCAAAACTGTAGGTCCCTGAAATGGCTCACAATTAGTGTGGGCCCCTGAAATGGAGGGTAGCTGACGTGATTCTGGATAAGATTTCCCTTTGCAAAAATGGGATTTGAAGCTTCGTTTTTCAATTATTAAGGAAAAACACGGACCACAGCGCGAGAGTTGCGCATGCGCAGACGGGAGAGCGACAGCTTCGGATAACGCGTAGTTATCCAACGCGTGGTAATCTAACGCGTTGTAATGCAATGTATGGTAATGCAACGCGTGGTAATCCTACGCGTAGTAATCCAACGCGTAGTAATACAACCTGTAGTAATCCAGCGTGTGGATATCCAACGCGTAGTAATCCAGCGCGTGGATATTCAACGGGTAGTTATTCAACGCGTAGTAATGCAATGCGTAGTAGTCCAATGCATACTAATGCAACGCGTGGTAATAAAACGCATAGTAATGCAACGCGTGGTAATCCTACGTGTGGTAATCCAACGCGTAGTAATACAACGTGTAGTAATCCAGCGTGTGGATATCTAACGCGTAGTAATCCAGCGCGTGCATATTCAACGCGTAATAATCCAACGCGTAATAATGCAACGCGTGGTAATTCTAAGCGTAGGAATCTAATGCGTGGTAATCTAACGCGTAGTAATCCAGCGTGTGGATATCCAACGCGTAGTAATCCAGCGCGTGGATATTCAACGGGTAGTAGTTCAACGCGTAGTAATGCAATGCGTAGTAGTCCAATGCGTACTACTGCAACGCGTGGTAATCCAACGCATAGTAATGCAACGCGTGGTAATCCTACGTGTGGTAATCCAACGCGTAGTAATACAACGTGTAGTAATCCAGCGTGTGGATATCTAACGCGTAGTAATCTAGCGCGTGGATATTCAACGGGTAGTTGTTCAACGCGTAGTAATGCAACGCATAGTAGTCGAACGCGTAGTAATGCAACGCGTGGTAATTCTAAGCGTAGGATTCTAACGCGTGGTAATCTAACGCGTAGTTAACCAACGCGTAGTAATCCAACGCGTAATAATTCTCGCGCTCTGATTGGTCCGCGTTTTTCCTTAATAATTCAAAAACGAAGCTTCAAAGCCCATTTCTGCAAAGGGAAATCTTATTCAGAATCGCGTCAGCTACTCCCCATTTCAGGGACCTACACTATTTGTGAGACACTCTGTACACTATACACCATAAGTAGTATCTTTACTGCACCTACTCACGATTATCATTATATTGAACCCATTTCATATTTACAACCATAATTATCTTAAAACTTAAATTTTTGAAATCCAGAATTAATTCCAAACGATCCAATTTTATCCATCTCCAAACGCATCGATTAAAAAGAAATATTAAAAGACAAATAACCGCATCAGATAAGCAAAGAACATCAGAGTTAATTAAAGTTAGATCGAAA
The DNA here is from genome assembly GCF_000220905.1 of Megachile rotundata. Taxonomy (NCBI): domain Eukaryota; kingdom Metazoa; phylum Arthropoda; class Insecta; order Hymenoptera; family Megachilidae; genus Megachile; species Megachile rotundata. The sequence continues at coordinate 1,444,341 of NW_003797154.1, read as the reverse complement.
TCGGATTCATTATGGTTTAACCCAGTGCTATTCATAAATTTCAGTCCGCTCTGGCCAACATTTATCCGAGGATGTATCGGTTCAGAAGATTCTTTTATTCATCGAAAGACAAAAATACCGATACTCGATGCGATACAAACTTCGATACAAACAACCGTTCCTTCGTTCGACGAGCAAAATAAGAAGCCGCATTAGCCGGTTTTCATTGACCGAATTTCACCGTGGAAAACTTCGCGTTCCGATTTTATTGTTTCTTACCGATGCTTTCTGCTCGGCAACGGCCACCAATGGCCGATTAAAGAAAACCGACAACAGGAAAAAGAAACGGGCTTGTTTTCTCTTCGAGCGATGTTTCTCGTTGCGCGGTACAGAAAATCGACACGAGGTAATTCGGGATCAATTGCTGATTGATTGATATAACGGAATTCTACCGCAATTTTCGCGTACCCTGCGTATGCAACGTAATCTAATCTACCCTAATGTTACGAGGTAATTTTACGGATGTGTTGATTGGTCAACTTCGACCTGTCGATTTTGACATTTCTCAGTTTTTTCATTTTGTAATTATTCAATTTTTCAAGTTTTCATTTTTTTAATTATTTAATTTTTTAATTTTTTAATTTTTCGAGTTTTCAATTCTTCAGGTGTTCCGTTTTTCAAATTTTCAATTCTTGAATTTTTCAATTTTTCAATTTCTCAAGTTTTCAAGTTTTCAAATTTTTAATTCTTCAATTTATCAAGTTTTCAAATTCTCAATTTTTCATTATCTCAAATTCTGAATTTCTCAATTTTTCAATTTTTTAGTTTTTCAGTCTTTTAGTCTTCCAATCTTTCAATTCATGATTTCATCAATTCTGCAGTGCTTTAATTCTTCAAGTCATCAATTTTTTAATTTTTTCAATTCTTCGATTCTTCGATTCTTCAATTCTTCAATTCTTCAATTCTTCAATTCTTCAATTCTACTGTTCTTCATTTTTTTTTTAGTATGCACTTCAAAATCTTTGAATAACAACTTTGTTTCAAGTACTCTTATAACTCATCCACGATGCAAGAAAACCTATTCGGTTGGAAATATATAAAATTCTCTATAATTCGTTCGTTATTAAGGGCCGTAATCGCAATCTCGAGGAAATAGCGAAGCGTACTGGAAAATAAGAGGTTTTACGTCCGCGCGGTCGCCCCCATGGACATTAAATGATAAAGTGAGATCTTCTAGGTGATTTTTAAGATCAGTTAACGATCTAAGAGTGTTCGTGCGAGATTGCAGGTGGAAGAACATTAATCACGCGGATGATACATCATTTTATATTCAGAGGTTTTCAGCTTGCGTCACCACCTTTTATCCAATCACTTTAATCACTAATATAATAAGACGCAGCGAAAGAAACGCATGAAAACTTGCCCCTCACGTGGCATTTAATAAATAAAATCCTGATCACGAAATGTATGTAATTTTCTATTACGCATTTCAATTTTCAAATTAAAGATTCCTCTACGTTGAAAAACTTAGGAATGCGGAAATCTAGTTATATTCCTATATTGGAATATAAGAATACAGGGGTATTGTTGCGTAGTGTTTCAAAAATCTAGGAATATCCGAATATACTGATATGAGGATTTAGAGGTATGAATACACGATGTAGCGATCTAGGGATATTTGAAACTGACGTACTAATCTAGGAATATAATAATCTTACAATGTACGAATCTAGGGATATTCTTATCTCGGTAAATTGGGCGCTAGGGATATTCATCCCAATGGGTATTAAAATCTAGGGATATTTGTCATTTTCCGATATTTGAAGCTAGGGAGATTTCGATCTAGGGATATTTGAATGAAGACAAATTTTGATCTACGGGTATTTGAATCTAAAGAGACTTGAATCTAGGGAAATTTCGATCTAGTAATATCTGGATCTCGAGAGATTTCAATCTAGGGATATTTGAATCTGGATAAATTCCGATCCGGAGATATTGGAATCTGGTGATATTTGATTGTGGGGATATTTGACACGAAGGAGATTACGATCTAGGGATATTTGAATGTCGGGAAATTACGATTTAAGGATTTTCGAATCTAGGGAAATTTGAATCTAGAGAAATTTCGATCCAGTGATTTTGAATCTAGGAAAATTTCGATCTAGGAATGTTTGAATCTATGGAAATTTCGAGCACGCAATATTTAGATCTAGGGAGATTTTGATCCAGGCATATTTGAATCTAGGGAAATTTCGATTCAGTGATTTTGAATTTAAGAAAATTTCTTTCTAGGAATGTTTGAATCTATGGGAATTTCAAGCACGCAATATTTAGATCTAGGGAGATTTTAATCTAGGGATATTTTTATCTAGCCAATTTTCGACCTAGTGATATTTGAATTTAGGAATATCCGAATCTAGGGATATTTAATTCTAGGAATATCCTAATCTAGGGATATTTGTAAACTTGTGATATTAAAATCTATGGATATTTGAATCTTGCACTAACCGAATCTAGAAAAGTTTTGATCTAGGGGAATGTGGCAATAGAAGTATTTCAATCTGGGGACATTTTGTACTCGATGTATTTGGATCTAGGATTACTGGAAACTCGTAACAGTCGATCTAGGGATATTCAAAACTATGGATATCACAATCTAGGAACATTTTGAACTGTCCGTATTACAGCCTAGTATTAATTAGGAACTATAGGTATCATGACAGATACAAAGATCTAGAATTATTAAAAAATAAAATAAATGAAATAATAAACGCTACGAATTAAATCTTTATATAAAAATCAGATAATACTTAAAATATTAAATATCCCGACTATAAAGTAAGTAGGTGAATTAATGATGTTAAAGAAAATAAAGAAGAATCGATGAAATAATATATTAATAAAATGAATAGCTAGCAGTAAAGTTGAAAGAAAATGAAGAATCGATTGAATGATATATGCGATAATAAATGAAATGGCCAGCAGTAAAACAGTGCGGTTAAAAGAAAATAAAGAGGGGCGAAACTGATTGCGAGTGTAGCAATTAAAAATATATGTTGCGCTTCTTATACGAAGAAGATTTTGATTGAAACACCAAATAAGGTATTCATTAACATTTCGCGCTGACAAGAAATTGACAATATTTCTGGCTTTGAAAGTTCCAATAAATTAAACCTGTCTTTTACAGACACGCTCGTCCTTAATCTGCTAAATCTCGTTAAAACCATTAGAGACTGAACTGGAAGCACCGTATCGTAATTAAAGCACTATCCTCTTTTTTCTTCTCTCTCGTTTTTTTTTTAATTTAATCGTTCCTTTCAAACATTATTTCTCCGCTCCTTTCATGCTGTAGAATCAAGACTTCCAGACTCAATAACAACCAGGATTCGATTTCCGGTATCAGCGCTTCTTATTTTTCACCAACTTCCACAATACCTTTCTTTTCCGTTTACCAGATCGCGAAAATACTGCAACTACAAATTCGAAGAGAAATTAAAGTTGAATCGCGCAACGGAATCTTCGGCAGATTCTAAATTTCAATTTCAATTTCGTTCTCATTTCAGAGAAGTCGTTCAGATTGTGATAGTTGTGTTAATAATTTCCTATTTTATTGACAAGGAAAGATCTTGTATATGGCTGAAAGGAAATTGAGTTTTAGTATTGTCAAGTTTTGAAGAGAATGTTACTGATATTTTAATGTGTCATGTTGAGGAGTTGAGGAGTTGAAGAATTGAAGAATTGAAGAATTGAAGAATTGAGAAATTGAGGAATTGAGGAATTGAAGAATTGAAAAATTGAGGAATTGAGGAATTGAAGAATTGAAAAATTGAGGAATTGAGGAATTGAGGAATTGAGGAATTGAGGAATTGAGGAATTGAGGAATTGAGGAATTGAGGAATTGAGGAATTGAGGAATTGAGGAATTGAGGAATTGAGGAATTGAGGAATTGAGGAATTGAGGAATTGAGGAATTGAGGAATTGAGGAATTGAGGAATTGAGGAATTGAGGAATTGAGGAATTGAGGAATTGAGGAATTGAGGAATTGAGGAATTGAGGAATTGAGGAATTGAGGAATTGAGGAATTGAGGAATTGAGGAATTGAGGAATTGAGGAATTGAGGAATTGAGGAATTGAGGAATTGAGGAATTGAGGAATTGAGGAATTGAGGAATTGAGGAATTGAGGAATTGAGGAATTGAGGAATTGAGGAATTGAGGAATTGAGGAATTGAGGAATTGAGGAATTGAGGAATTGAGGAATTGAGGAATTGAGGAATTGAGGAATTGAAGAATTGAGAAATTGAGGAATTGAGGAATTGAGGAATTGATAAATTGAAAAATTGAAAAACTTTATTAACAGCAGTAAATTGAAAGTATCACTCGTAATAATAGAGGTACAATTTTGATATAATTCAATTACGGGGTCGGCGAATGTATGTACATCAGCGTGATTATACGTGCTTCGCAAATATATGTATGGAAAAGACTGGTGTGATAATTCGTTTGGAACAACGTGAGAAATTCAGGATGAAATGCCCGCTAGGTGTGTCTTTATCGCTCATTTTCAGCCACCGAACCGTTAACTGAAACTTGGGATTCCAAGTTTGGAATTTAAACATACTGCTCAGAGTATGTACGTGCCGCTTCTTAGCACAGCTGGATAAGAAAATGACGGCCATTTGCAGTGCTATACTGTAATGGTAAAATATTGATGAAACCATTTTCAACTTTTCGAATTTTATTACTTTTCAAACTTTTACGTTTTTCTAATTTTGCCGATAATTTCTCATTTTTATGTGGATCTATTTGTCGAGATTCTGAATATGTAAATTTACATAACGGAGATATCAATTTTCTGTTTTCAAATTTGTAAATTTACATCTCTTCAGATTAGCAAATTTTTCAGTATTCCGTTTTCAGTATTTCAATCTTCCAATTCACTAACTACTCAATTTCGTAATATTTCAATTCTTCAATTTTGCAGTTTTGCAATTCGTCACCTTTCTAGTTTTTCAAGTTTTCAATTTTGCAATTCTCAATTTCTCAATATCTGAAATTCCCAATTTTTTCAGTCTTTAGTCTTTCAATCTTTCAATCTTTCAATCTTTCAATCTTTCAATCTTTCAAGTCTTCAATTTTCCAATTCTCCAATTCTTCAATTTTTCAATTTTTCAATTTTTCAATTTTTCAATTTTTCAATTTTTCAATTTTTCAATTTTTCAATTTTTCAATTTTTCAATTTTTCAATTTTTCAATTTTTCAATTTTTCAATTTTTCAATTTTTCAATTTTTCAATTTTTCAATTTTTCAATTTTTCAATTTTTCAATTTTTCAATTTTTCAATTTTTCAATTTTTCAATTTTTCAATTTTTCAATTTTTCAATTTTTCAATTTTTCAATTTTTCAATTTTTCAATTTTTCAATTTTTCAATTTTTCAATTTTTCAATTTTTCAATTTTTCAATTTTTCAATTTTTCAATTTTTCAATTTTTCAATTTTTCAATTTTTCAATTTTTCAATTTTTCAATTTTTCAATTTTTCAATTCTTTAATCTTTCAATCTTTCAATTCTTCAATTCTTCAATTCTTCAAATCTTCAAATCTTCAAATCTTCAAATCTTCAAATCTTCAAATCTTCAAATCTTCAAATCTTCAAATCTTCAAATCTTCAAATCTTCAAATCTTCAAATCTTCAAATCTTCAAATCTTCAAATCTTCAAATCTTCAAATCTTCAAATCTTCAAATCTTCAAATCTTCAAATCTTCAAATCTTCAAATCTTCAAATCTTCAAATCTTCAAATCTTCAAATCTTCAAATCTTCAAATCTTCAAATCTTCAAATCTTCAAATCTTCAAATCTTCAAATCTTCAAATCTTCAAATCTTCAAATCTTCAAATCTTCAAATCTTCAAATCTTCAAATCTTCAAATCTTCAAATCTTCAAATCTTCAAATCTTCAAATCTTCAAATCTTCAAATCTTCAAATCTTCAAATCTTCAAATCTTCAAATCTTCAAATCTTCAATTCTTCAGTACTTCAATACTTCAATACTTCAATTCTTCGATTATTCAATTCTTCAATTCCCTAATTCTTCAATTCTTCAAGTTGTACCTGTAAATTCTTCCATTCTTCAAGTTGTAAATTCCTAAATCTCTATATCCATAAGTTTTCAATTCTCCAAATATTCAATTCTTCAATTTCCAATTTTTCAATTCTTTCATTTCCCAAATTTCTAAACTACTAAATTTGAAATTACACCAATCAATATTTACATTATGTAAAAATATTTACGTATATCCTCTAGATGCACCATAAAGCAATATTATTCTTCCTTATACCGAGTAGCCAGTATAAAAAAGGTTCGAAAGCCTTCAATATTAATAGAGTGCTGATCTTGGCCACCCAGTATAAAGCATATTTTACAAAGCGAGTGATTAAGACAAATTTTTGCGTCAACATGGATGACATCTTAATTATATTACATCATACTAATACACGACAAGAACATATCTCTCGTCACTGTCACATTTACGTCTCATTTGTTCCGAGTATTCCCAAGCTCTCAGACATATTAAATCTCCCCCGTAATATTTCTTCTTCGTAAAAACGAACCCGTTAAACGAACAAAATAAGATAAAATAATATCGTATGACTTTTCTATGCAATTTCACTGCAGTTATGCTTTCTTCGAACGAGCTCCGGAAACTCGTCCCTGCAGCCAGGCCACTGATGGTGTTGGTAGAGGTGTATTGATCGGTGGCTGGTAGAGCGGCACGCTTCTTCTCCCACCCCCATTCACCGGGACCCCATACCGACCCCATCCCCTGGTGTAATCCTTCTTTTTCCTTTGTCTGTGTCCGCGACTCGTCTACCTTTCCTACTGTCACGTCATTCCGATGATGGCCGGTGCCGTTTGTAATTAATTTCGCGCGATAACGACTACGTAGACGTAGCGGGAATCACTCACGGGGAGTTATCGGACTTCTGCAGTTAACGTTGTAGAGAACTCTACTTGTTCAGCTTCAATGTTTTTCTGCTAACTGCGTTCTGGATACGTACGTAATTTGTGAATTTTCGCTTTTTGTAACATAACTAGATTTAAGGGTAGGGTCTCTAGGTATTTAAACTTATAGGTATTAGAGTCCCTAGATAACTAGATAAATACACTAATACATACAACAAGATATAGATACCTAGATGACTTATAATATTTAGATATTTAGTTATTTAAATATTTGGGAAATTATATGTAGAAATACCAATATCCCTAGATATTTATATCACTAAATTACCCTAGATGCATTTATACCTGTACATTTTTATTTCTAAATATATATATCTTCATATATAGTTACATATTTATTTTACGAGATATCTATCTCCCTAGATACCAATATCCCTAGATTTATAGACATATTTGTGTTTCAAATATCCTAAGATACTAATATTTCTAGGTACTGTCACTGGTTACCAAGAACCGTAGATACTGTCATCACAAGGTGAGAAAGTCCCTAGATAGTAATATTACTAGATGCCAACATTACCAAATAGCTAATTCAACAAGCCATCAATATTTTAAAATATGAACACTTTTAGATATAAATATTCGTGAACACCAATGTCCCTATACATTGACATATCCCTAGATACCAATTTTTCTGGATTTCAACATCCCTAGAGAGCACTACATTTAAATACCAATCTCAATAGATACCAATATAACTAAGAATCAATATTTCTAAGACGAATATCCCTAGATACAAATATTCCTAAATACAAACATCGCTACATACAAATATCCCTAGATGCAAATATTCCTACAGGCAAATACCCCTAGATGCAAATATTCCTAGATACAAATATCCCTAGATCGCAACACTCTTAAATTCTGAGATCCAAAAACCCCAGGATCCCTAGATCCCAAAATCTCTAAATCCCCAGATTCCTAGATTCCCAGATCCCTAGATCCTAAAATCCCAAAATCCCAAATCCCCAAATCCCTAAATATCCAAATCCCTAAATCCCCAAGTCCCCAAATCCCCAAATCCCAAAATCCCTAAATCCAAAAATCCCCAAATCCCAAAATCCCTATATCCCAAAATCCCTATATCCCAAAATCCCTATATCCCAAAATCCCTATATCCCAAAATCCCTATATCCCAAAATCCCTATATCCCAAAATCCCTATATCCCAAAATCCCTATATCCCAAAATCCCTATATCCCAAAATCCCTATATCCCAAAATCCCTATATCCCAAAATCCCTATATCCCAAAATCCCTATATCCCAAAATCCCTATATCCCAAAATCCCTATATCCCAAAATCCCTATATCCCAAAATCCCTATATCCCAAAATCCCTATATCCCAAAATCCCTATATCCCAAAATCCCTATATCCCAAAATCCCTATATCCCAAAATCCCTATATCCCAAAATCCCTATATCCCAAAATCCCTATATCCCAAAATCCCTATATCCCAAAATCCCTATATCCCAAAATCCCTATATCCCAAAATCCCTATATCCCAAAATCCCTATATCCCAAAATCCCTATATCCCAAAATCCCTATATCCCAAAATCCCTATATCCCAAAATCCCTATATCCCAAAATCCCTATATCCCAAAATCCCTATATCCCAAAATCCCTATATCCCAAAATCCCTATATCCCAAAATCCCTATATCCCAAAATCCCTATATCCCAAAATCCCTATATCCCAAAATCCCTATATCCCAAAATCCCTATATCCCAAAATCCCTAAATCCCTAGATCCCAAAATCCCTCGATCCCAGAATCCCAAGATTTTCAAATGCCATGCAAATATCCCTAGATGCAAATATCCCTAAATACAAATATCCTTAGATGCAAATATCTCTAGATAGCAGTACCCCAAAATACCAGTATTCGTAGACACCAAATCCTTCAAATACCAATATCCCTATGTATATCCCTAGATTCCTAGTTCCTTATTTCCCTAGGGATATTAATAAAATATTAAGAAACATCCAAATTTGCCCAAAACTTCAAAATTACGTTTGTAATTGAAAATAAGATATCTAAGATCCGTCAATTCGACAGGTTAAATCAAGAGTTAATCGCCGCGGGAATCGATTATCGATCCCCGACAGCACCTACAGAAAATGATCAACAAAGAGCGTCAGCTGATCAAAGATCAGACGATAAAGCGTTTCTAAAGTTCGTAACAGTTTCCGAACTATCTCCAATCACTCAGACAGCAGGTTTTCAAGCGAACCAGTTAACCAATCCACGTCAGCTCGGTCATCGTAGCTCGCGAAGCTAAAAAACCGACGTCCGCGCCCAATCCATTTCACAGTTCGTCTCCCAAACACCTTTTCCCGAGTGTCGTTTCCCGTATCTACGCGTCCCGAACGTATCGAGCAAACTTCCCGGACAGGGTGTGGGACCGGCTGAAAGAACGAACGAGCAAAAAGACGATAGAAAAATATCAGCCCGAGCCACGTAGCGTTCTTGATGGTCCTGCCAGGAAAAGCGACAGAGTCGTAGCGAGAGAACGTTATTCGCTATAGCTGACACCTAACCTTACTGCAGGTAATTATACAGGGTGCGATTCGGGGAAATGGAATCGGAGGAAATGAGGAGTGGAGATTAAGAAACAATGCGGAAGGAAAAATATAGGAGTGGCGAGGAATGAAAAAGAAACGAAGGAGGAGAAATGGAGAATGCATAAAGAAAGAAGGAAAGAAGAGAATCATAGACAAGGAGAAATGATGAAGGAGAGATGAAGAAGAAATAGATAAGAGAAAATGAATAAAATATGAGAAAGAGAAGAGGAAGAAAAATGGAGGAGGAGAAATGAAACAGAAACGAAGGAGGAGAAATGGAGAATGCATAAAGAAAGAAGGAAAGAAGAGAATAATGGACAAGCAAAAATAATGAAGAAGAGGTGAAGATGAAATGGGTGAGAGGAAATGAATAAAATGTGTAAAAGAAAAACGTGAAGCAGAAACAATGGAGGAGTAATCAATGAGAGATAAAGAAGAAAACAGTGAAGAAGAAATAAGGAATAAAGCAATAGACACGAACTAAATTCAGAAAGTGAAATGAATAAGAGAGGAAGAAGGAGAGATGAATAAGAGATAAAGAAGTGAATAGTGAACAAGAAAGCATGGAGAAGGAAGATTGAATAAGAGATAAGGAAAAGAACAGTGAACAAGAAAGATAGGAGAATGGAAAGTGAATAAAAAATGAAGAAGAGAAGAATGAACAGGAGAAAATGAAAAAGAGGCAATGAAGAAGGGAAGTGAAGGAAGAAAAATTGAACGAGAAAAAATGAAGAAAAAAATGGAGAAAAAAATAGTGAATGAGGGCAAATGGAGGAGAAAAAAATGGGAAATAAATAGAAAAGAAAAGAATGATGCAGAAAAAGTGAATTTAATTTCCTGAAATTTTCAAATTATTAAATTTTAAATTTCTTAAATTACTAAAGTATTATATCTTTAATTCTTCAAACTCATAAATTTTCAAATTTCAAAATATCTAATTTCTTAAGTCTTCATATCTTCAAGTTCTCAAATCCTCAAATTTTTGCGTTTCAAATTGGCAATTTGTCAAATTGACAAACTCTCAAATTACCAAATTCTCAAATTTTCAAATTCTCGAATTACCAAGTTCTCACATTACTAAGTTCTCAAATTACCAAGTTCTCAAATTACCAAGTCCTCAAATTACCAAGTTCTCAAATTACAAATGTCTCAAATTCCCTAGTTCTCAATTTCAAAATATCTAATTTCTTAAGTCTTCATATCTTCAAGTTCTCAAATCCTCAAATTTTTGCGTTTCAAATTGGCAATTTGTCAAATTGACAAACTCTCAAATTACCAAATTCTCAAATTTTCAAATTCTCGAATTACCAAGTTCTCACATTACTAAGTTCTCAAATTACCAAGTTCTCAAATTACCAAGTCCTCAAATTACCAAGTTCTCAAATAACAAATTTCTCAAATTACAAATTTCTCAAATTACCAAATTCTCAAATTATCAAACTCTCAAATTACCATATTCTCAAATTACCAAATTCTCAAATTTCCAATTTTTCAAATTACCAAATTCTCAAATTACCATATTCTCAAATTTCCAATTTCTCCAATTACAAATTTCTCAAATTACCAAATTCCCAAAATTACTAAATTCTCAAATTACCAATTTCTCAAATTACAAATGTTTCAAATTCCCAAATTGTCAAATCGTTAAATTCAAAAATTCTCAAATCTTAAATGCCTGAAACTACTAAACCTTCACATCTTCAAACTGTAAAATCCTTCAATTCCCAAATTTTTAAATTCTCAAATCTGAAGTGTCTCAACCAACGAAATCCCCATATTCTCAAATTCTGAAATCTCCTGCTAACCCTCACAAATCCGCAAATCCCAATCTCACCCTCACAGTCCTCCCAAATTCTCAAATTCCCATATTTCCTGAACCCTGCACATCCATCTTCCCAATTTCCCACCAACCAAAATTTCCACCTATCAATCTCAACAGCGCACATCACAAAACTCGTTTAAAAATGGTATTCGAAATAATTAGGAAATAATTAGTAGATCAGCGATCGGCACGAATGTCGGTTAAAGGGTTCGTGAAGAGCGTTCGCCACAGGGCAAGTTTGATATCGATATATCACCGTGGTTGTGCGTTAACTCGAGCGGACTCCGCGCGACAGGAAAGGGCAGATTAAAGCGTTACACGAGCCCTGAGCCGACGTAACAGGTGAATTTACGGCGAGGCTGACTTTTATTGCGCTTCCACGTATCTCTGTCTACGTTTCCCGGCAAATTTCACTCTATAATTTCCCTGTCTCTACGCATTTCCATCGCGGAGCGTTTTTCTCGATAACCGCGAGCAAGATCTTCTGATTTTAATGAAACTTCTTACGCGATGCTACGCTGCCCGAACTACGCTTCTTTATGCGTTGTTTTCTACAGCGAGGATAATAATACGGGGAATAATAATACGACAAATAATAATGCGAGGAACAATAATGCTAGTAATAATACGACAAAGGATAATACGAGGAGTAATATGACAAATAATAATACGGGGAATAAGGATATAAAATGAGAGAAATAATAGGAGTAATAATAAGAGGGATAAAAATATAAGTAATGATAAGAAATGCAGTGCATTACCACTATAAATTTTCAGAATTTTCCACGTTTTTCGTGAAAGGCCGAATTGTAATTATATAATTTTTTAGCTACCATGGTACTGTACGTAACATTACCACATGTTATTATTTTGTATGTTCTTTGCTTTGGTCACAGTGGCATGCTCCGTATTGATCATATGCTTTATATCTTTATTCTCCCAAGTACCTGCAATTCTTCTCAACTCGGATAATGTAAGAGTTGATCATCTGTCGATGCGATGATAAATCAGAAGCGGGACGAAATTTATATTTTCGTTATTTTCCTAAACAATTCTTTTCAACTCGGTAACGTGGAAAGTTGCAAACTAGTCTTTGAGCAGGCAAACATTTTCTATGGCGTTCAAATTTCACCTCTAGCGCTATCGATACTCCTAACATAAACGCTCGCATACTAAATCGCTCATCACCCACACAATTTATTATCACGGTAACAAATTGCTATGTATATGTTATCAACGTATTTAGTAATAACTTCGACCTAAAACAATTTTCCATATGTGACATAATTATAGCCATACAAGTGAAATTTTCGTACGTGGTAATTCAATGGCCAGGCACTGTATAATAGTCATACCCGTCATCCACATCATCACAGCAGTCACATTTCGAGCTTCCCTATATCAATAGTCTTAAGGCTGTTATAGTCAAGCTATTATATCCACTATCATCACCACAATTGTCGCAGCCATTATCAGGAACATAACTGTTAGTATCCACGTTTTTAGCTTACTTACATCAATAGTCTTAAGGCTGCTATAGCCATCAATGTTATAGCCATAAAAGTGAAATTTTACGTGGTTCTAATTCGATGGCCAGATTGTATATGAAGTGCGTCACATACTTGTCGAATGGTATGATTGTGAATGGTATCCTTGCACTATGATTTGTCAGGTGCGTAAATAATCACTACAATATTAAAACAAAGAAAGTAGAAATGTTATGTCAATTTGGTATTATGCGTTGACCATGTAAACTGGACTTGAACTCCAAACTAGAGCGTATTAAGAATTCGAATAAAATTGATCACTGCTTAGGTACGAATACGTCATGATAGCGTTAAGAGTGCGTCAGTGGTGCGTCATGAGTTCGTCTTGAGTACGTGATGGGTGCGTCACGAGTGCGTCATGGATGCGTTATGGGTATGTCATGAGTGGGTTATGAATATGTCATGGATGCGTCAAGAGTGCATCATGAAAATGTCAAGAGTGCGTCATGAGTGCATCATGAATATGTCAAGAGTAAGTCAAGAGTGTGTCACGAATATGTCAAGAGTGCGTCAAAAGTGCGTCAAGAGTGCGTCAACAGTGCGTCAACAGTGCGTCAAGAGTGCGTCAACAGTGCGTCAACAGTGCGTCAACAGTGCGCCAAGAGTGCGTCACGAATATGTCAAGAGTGAGTCAAGAGTGCGTCACGAACGTCAAGAGTGCGTCGAGAGTGCGTCACGAATGTCAAGAGTGCGTCAAGAGTGCGTCAAGAGTGCGCCAAGAGTGCGTCACGAATATATCAAGAGTGCGTTAAGAGTGCGTCAAGAGTGTGTCACGATTGTGCCAGAACTGCGTCAAGAATACATAAAAAATGTGTCACGAATGTGTCAAGAGTGTATCAAGAATGCGTCATGAATGTGTCAGGAGTGCGTCAAGAATGCGTCAAAAATGCGTTACTAATACGTCGAATCTTTTTGATAATAATTTTGACCTAAGGCAATTTAACACACGAGATAATTATTGCCATAAAAGTGAAATGTTACGTGGTATTCGATAGCCAGATACTGCAATAATACGTGTAATAATAATACGAATAATAACAGTACGACTAATAATAATAGGGGTAACAATAATGTCAGTAATATTAATGGGTAATTATAATAGATCTAATAACAATACGAGTAATGATAAGATCAATAATAGCCGGTGTTTCCGTTGTAGAATTATTTTCCTGACGAAATGAATGACGGTTCTGGAAGTTTGATTCATTTTGTAATTTTTAAATTAAAAGATTTCAAGCTTCTGAAATTTTACAATTTTTATTCTTCCTTTGAATAAAGGGTAGAAATGAATCTTCAAGCTTCCTAATTTTCAAATTAAACTTACTTAATATATTTTATCTTGTAATTGTTTAAAATCTGTAGAATATACTGAATATAAATTTCAAAAATTTTAATTTTGTTTAATATTTCACATACAATACGAAGTAATGTAAAATTAAGATCGAAATATTAATAATTTAAAATTAAAATTGAACTAATATAATTACACACGAAATATAAAATTAAAATACAGAATGAATATATTACAATTAAATTAAAGGCGTAAAATGAACACGTGAAATAAAAATATTATATTTAAACAAAGAATATAAAATTAAAATGTAAAATGAAAAATGCATAATCAGCTAAAAACATGGAATGAAATTATGAAATTCCTGCAACATAACTAGCCCTATATTATATTTTATTTTAAACTTATTTTTTCTGTTACGTAATATTTTATTTTAAAATTCTATTCCACGTAAAATTTACCATCGATAACATTTATCGACTGATAACTGATTAATAACCACAAACATATTTTTCATTCACCGCACACGACAGTGAATGATTTTTGCATTATTCGATAAAGAATATCTACCGGTATTACAAATCGACCCATGATACGAAGGGTATATTTGTACCTGAGAGATGAGCAGAAGAAGCGCTGAAAAATTTCCGACCATCACGCCGCAAAAATATAAAGTGTCGTTTCAAATGGCGGTTAAAGTGCTGGTTTTATGGAATGACAACCGAGAGAACGGTTTTTGAGTTTTTCTGTTATAGTAAATGGGGTGGAAATAATAACACCGTTTCTTGCTGTTAAAACGAAACGAATTTTGTTCCATTTAAGAAATGGAACCTTACATTGCTGTAATAATTACAGCAATAACAATTGTATCAATTATACGACAGTTCCTGGGCTACATCATCATTACTATAAATTATATGTCCCGAAAACCATTAAAACTTGCCATAACCTCAATCAATCATTGTACGAACCGCTGCTGCTCAAAGGTTTCATCATAACTGTACTCATATTCAAAATTAAGTAACCCTTGAAAAAACCATTATTCTCTCTCCCAATCATTTTTCTCTGAATTTTGTTTATATTCAGAACTCAAGGATTCTTTTATTCCCAGTTCTCGTAGGTTTTATCTCTGCAAACACAAAAATATTAAAATTCCTTGGAAATGAAAATTTGATCGGAGTTTGTTACCGAGAAATAACTTTTAATTTCTTATTGCCGGCTTCGCTTCCAGAAGCATCTTTGTTGAAATTGTTCGGGGCCATATTTTTTTAACAAAATGATTCGTAATTAATTTTCAAATAACGGTAAAATTGTTGAGGGGTCGATACTAAAACCGAGTCGACTTTGTCGAGTATTTATTAGAAAGTGGAACTTGCTGGCTGATAATAGAAGCGATGATACCTGGACAGACTACAGATCCTCGGATACCGAGGTTATGTCACCGATATTATACAATTTCTAGTTTCTCGGTATTGTATTACTAAAATACCAGAGCTAATACCGTAATTAGGCTGAAAATCATTTCAAGCTTTGCACCACTTTCAAAATAATCTTTCCAATACCGTTAATCAAACCATCGGCCAAATATTAGGGATTTCACTTATTTTCACTGTGGATTGCTTACAGAAAATACCGTATCAAGCTTAGTCTATTGTTATTATCTTCGGAAATGGACTTGCCCGACTTTCAAATTAAACTGCACGATTCGACTTAACAGAAAAAGTTGGGTCGGTGTTTTAATTTTTAGACAGTTGAAAGCTTTTCTGAAATTCAGACAGTGATCGTAGATCGTCGGCTGGAACATGGAGGAACTGTATGTTGCAGGCAGCAGCCGCCATTAAGGGGTTCCCGCCAAAATATTAGAGAATTTCAATTATTTTTATTATGGATTGTTTCAGATAAAATTATTAAGTTTTATTTATTGTTATCATTATTCTTTTTCAAGTGAACCTGTTCCACTTTCAAAATGGCTGATATTTTTACTAAAAGCATGTATGTTTATATTTTTAACATCTGTTAATGACTCTATGATTAATAAAGTACTTATAGTTACTGTATTTATAATTTAATTTAGTAACAGAATGATTTATTATTAGTATATACTCAATTATTGATAGAATTATTATCATTCATTTTTATTTTGATATTACTTTAATTTAATATATGTAATTTAACGTATATTAATTTAATATATGTGATTTAACATATATTAATTTACTATATGTAATAAATTAATTTATCAATAATTTACTACTATTTTAATCACCATATTAATTCACCTGAGCAAATAATTTTTCACACATAAAAAATATCTTCTTCAAATAAAAATACACAACATTCCATATTTAAATTAAAATTCGAATACAATTGTTAACTGAATAAAATAATTTTGATAAATTCTATTTTGTTAAAATCTGTATACATTGTTCCACAGGTAACAATATTCCACATTGAATTTTTAATTTCATTAAATAATGAAATAAAATATTTTAAATCTAAGCATTGTATAAAATTGTTTCAATTTGTCGGAACAATCGTGTAAATAGAATTCGTTTATTCGTAACAAATGAAATTCGTTTACTTCGTTAAATTGTTCCCTGGCTCTAGAAATGGAACGCAAAGTTGTTAAACAAATTTAATAGTTTTAAATTATTTCTGTAACAATTACTGAAAAACTGTTACGCGTGTTACAAAATGTAAACGGATATGTTCCCCGTATTATAGTTTGTTTGAAACGCGCAAATTACTTTCGGGGAAAATGCTGCTGCTTTTGAAGGTTTTTTGTTTCCTCTGTAAAAGCAATCAGCGATATATTTGAATAACCGGGAAATTGACTCGGCTTTAAAAGAAATTTGTTCAAATATTGAGTTAACTGTTATTGGAAATCGAGCCAGAGGAGAAATAATATTATAGAATACCAAGAATAAATTTTACCTGCTCCCAGCGTATTGCGTTTTATTTCGCTAAAAAAAACAAGCCAGGTGACTGGAAACATTTATTCGCCTATATTGAGGTATCTCGTCCACCGAATCAATAGCGTGTAAAAATCGTGTCTCAATTAGTGTATTCAAATGTAACTGTTTCGAGTTACTGGACGATCATACGATTTTTCATGAGACAAATAGTAGTAACGGGAGGCAAAGGTATTTGACTGTTATTTCACGTAACTGTTCGTTTGAAAAATTAAAGACACACGGTAACGAGAAAACAGTAGTACCATTTTGGTTATGGTACGTTTTCAATTAGAAATTTAAGTAGTTTCAAATTTACAACTGTTTGAATTTTCGAAGGAATTCTGTAATATTCCAATATTTTTTTATTTTGTAGTTTTTCAATTTTTTCAAATTTTCAAGTTGGCAAGGTTTTAAGTTTTCAAGTTTTCAAGTTTTCAAGTTTTCAAGTTTTCAAGTTTTCAAGTTTTCAAGTTTTCAAGTTTTCAAGTTTTCAAGTTTTCAAGTTTTCAAGTTTTCAAGTTTTCAAGTTTTCAAGTTTTCAAGTTTTCAAGTTTTCAAGTTTTCAAGTTTTCAAGTTTTCAAGTTTTCAAGTTTTCAAGTTTTCAAGTTTTCAAGTTTTCAAGTTTTCAAGTTTTCAAGTTTTCAAGTTTTCAAGTTTTCAAGTTTTCAAGTTTTCAAGTTTTCAAGTTTTCAAGTTTTCAAGTTTTCAAGTTTTCAAGTTTTCAAGTTTTCAAGTTTTCAAGTTTTCAAGTTTTCAAGTTTTCAAGTTTTCAAGTTTTCAAGTTTTCAAGTTTTCAAGTTTTCAAGTTTTCAAGTTTTCAAGTTTTCAAGATTTCAAGTTTCCAAGTTTCCAAGTTTTCAAGTTTTCAGGTCTCCAAGTTTTCAAGTCTCCAAATTTCAAATCTTCAAGTTTTTAAATCTTCAAGTTTTCAAATCTTCAAATCTTCAAGTCTTCAAGTCTCCAAGTCTCCAAGTCTCCAAGTTTTCAAGTTTTCAAGTTTTCAAGTTTTCAAGTTTTAAGATCTTCAAGTCTTCAAGTTTTCGAGTTGTCGAGTTTTCAAGTTTTGAAGATCTTAAGCTCTCAAGTTTTCCAGTTTTCAATTTTTCAATTTTTCAATTTCTCAATTCTTCAATTCTTCAATTTTTCAATTTCTCAAATTTCAATTCTATATTGTTTTAATTTCTCAACTTCTCAATTTCTCACTTTCTCAATTTCCCACTATCTTAATTTCCCACTATCTTAATTTCTCAAATTCTCAATTTCTCAAATTCTCAATTTCTCAATTTCTCAATTTCTCAATTTCTCAATTTCTCAATTTCTCAATTCCTCAATTTTTCAATTTCTCAATATCTGAAATTCCTCAAGTTTTCAATTTCTCAATATCTGAAATTCTCAGTTTCTCAATTTCTCAATTTCTCAATTTCTCAATTTCTCAATTCCTCAATTTTTCAATTTCTCAATATCTGAAATTCTCAGTTTCTCAATTCTTCAATGCTGTTTTAGTCTCTCAATCTTTCAATCTTGCATTCTTTCAATTTTTCAATTCTTCAATTCATCAATTCTTCAATTCTTCAATTCATCAATTCTTCAATTATTCAATTCTTCCCTTTTTTAATTCTTCAATTATAGAACTATTCCATTATTCAATTATTCAATTATTCAATTATTCAATTCGTCAATTCGTCAATTCGTCAATTCGTCAACTCTGCAATTCTACAACTCTCAAATTCGTGGATTTCTTAATTTTTCAGAGGTACCATTGTGTAATTTCTAAGTTCCTTAGTTTCTGAAATATAGTAAATTTCAAAGTTACACGTTCTCGTA
Organism: Megachile rotundata; assembly: GCF_000220905.1. Classification (NCBI taxonomy): domain Eukaryota; kingdom Metazoa; phylum Arthropoda; class Insecta; order Hymenoptera; family Megachilidae; genus Megachile; species Megachile rotundata. The sequence continues at coordinate 1,425,339 of NW_003797154.1, read as the reverse complement.
CTCAGAATTCTCAAAGCTCCCAAATTTTCTAATTTAACAATTTAGAAGTGTATAAGTATTTAACTTCGTATAATCAAAGACAGAATATTCGTATTCCCACACTTATTCTTAACCCTACACCCTTAATTTCTTTTACCTACTATCTCCTCAATTTACAAAATATTAAGTCGAGTCATAAGTAACTTACGTTTTTTTATCAGACATTTATTTCGTTCTCATTAAACAACAAAATTATATTATTTTATTATATATTCACCACTATTTCCTATAACCTTCTCCCATTTTCCTGGTAGTTTATCAATTCCTTCCTTGTAAAATGTGGTTAGTTTGAACTGGAAGAAGCTTTCAACAGCCTGCCTGACTTGCTCTTCAGAATTGAAGGTTTTTCCATTTAAAAAATTCTGTAAGGAACAGAAAAGGTGGTAGTCTGTCGGGGCAAGATCTGAGGAGTAAGGTGGATGTGGTAAACCATCCAAGCTCAAGAATTTTTTCTTGAGTCACCCTTGCTGTATGCGGTCGCGCGTTGTCGTGTAAAAGAATGACATTTCTGCGATTGACGAGTGCAGGGCGCTTTTTTCGGAGTTTCTCTTGCACACTTTGCAATTGCTGAATGTATTTATCCGCAGTAATCGTTAAATTTGACTTCAACAACTCGTTGTGATTTATACCTTCATAATCTCATCATACACACAATAAAATCTATTTAGCTGCATCGGAAGTTACTTATGACTCGACCTAATACATCAAGAGCGGTATTTTCTATAAAATGTATTGCAACAGTGCGAGGTATGTAACAAATATATTCTTCATTCACATCAAGTAGTAAATAAATAAAAATTATATTCAAACAATATATTTATCTGAATTATCTCTAAGATCCATGAAGAATACGATGTCGAGTCACATAAGAGTGCAAAGTTTTAAATCCCGACAAAATTATTCCAATATTATTAAATATTTTTGCAATAACGTTTCAGTATCATGAAAATGTATAAAAACATGTAAATATATGACGATATATTCCGTACAAATTGTAGGTGAATATTGGATGCATCGATTTCCGCCGAAAAACCATATAAGTTTTCATTTGATAGCATACGTCATATACAAACGTACGCACATATTTACGACATATTCCCTAACCTAACATGCGAAGCTCGTTCCGAACCGTACTATAAAAAATAGTATCACATGTAAACTACCTACACGGTCCGAAGCTAATATTATTTTACGACTTTTCAGGCAAATGCTGAACGTGTTAAAAGCACTCGAAATACCTGTAGTCAATAATAAAGTCCTGTTAGAATTTCGTTACGACGCGATCACCTGCAATAAGATTCTCTTACGATCATTTTATGACACTTCCCACACCAGATTATTTTGTATCATCTCTTTTATTTCCGTCCGTTAAATCGCTCGCCGATGCGCGAACAAACGCGTACACCGCGACCCACGTTAATTCGGATTATCGCCGATATTAAACATCCTCCTCTTAATCCCGACCTTCGATTTGTTATTGCCACTTGTAAACGCAATTTTAATGATGTTACGGCCACTTTTTCTTTGACACGCTGTTATTTTCGCCGATAGGGCTGAGCATTTCATTTACGCGGCGCAATCTCGTTATATTGCCTTCGTATATTTTCGTTGGATTGATTTTGTCGGAGACAGTTTTAATTGAGATATTTAACTCATTTTGTGAGGATACTTCTTAATTACTGAGCTATATTACTGTTTTTATTCAGGCAAATTCAATAGAGTTTCGTTATATTGCCGTCGTGTACTTTCACTGAATTGACTTTGTGGCGAAAGTTTTTTAAGTTAGATATTACTGATTGATTTTGTGAAGGAACATTTATAATTAAAGTATGATATTATTGTATTCATTCAGTCAAATTTAATAGTTTCGTTATATTGCCGTCGTGTACTTTCACTGAATTGACTTTGTAAGGAGACATTTTTAACTAAGATATTACTAAGTGATTTTGTGACAGAACATTTATAATTAAAGTATGATATTATTGTATTCATTCAGTCAAATTTAATAGAGTTTCGCTATATTGCCATCGTGTGTACTTTCATTGAATTGACTTTGTAAGGAGACATTTTTAACTAAGATATTACTAAGTGATTTTGTGACAGAACATTTATAATTAAAGTATGATATTATTGTATTCATTCAGTCAAATTTAATAGAGTTTCGCTATATTGCCATCGTGTGTACTTTCATTGAATTGACTTTGTAAGGAGACATTTTTAACTAAGATATTACTGATTGATTTTGTGATGTAACATTTATAATTAAAGTATGATATTACTGTGTTCATTCAGTCAAATTTAATAGAGTCTCGTTATATGGCTTCAATGTACACTGGATTGATTTTGAGGAGGAACATTTTAAACTAAGATATTGCTGATTAATTTTGCAAACATTTTTAACTAAAGTACAATATTACTATATTCATTCAGTCAAATTTAATAGATTCTCGTTATATGGCCTTCGTGTACATTGTATTGATTTTGTACAGAAACATTTTCAACTAGAGTGTGATAGTACTGTATGCAATCAGTAAGATAATAGAGTTTCGTTATATAGCAACATTATTTCACGTGTTCTAATTTTTTGACTATAACAATTCATAATTAAATAATAGTTCATTAAATTTGTTTTCTACGTTATTAATCTGGCTTTACTCACTCCAAAAACGTTGAATTTCGATTTTCCCTGAAATGCACAGAAAAGAATTTCCTTCTTCGTCCACCTTTATCAGCAGATCCCAGAACACCCCGTATATGACCACGTTCAGAAATTGAGAAAGAAAATATAAAAACGAGTCTCCTCTCCGCGTTCGCGAAACAAAGTCAACTTCTTTCATCCAACCGCGTTCCAATTATTCAGGGACCGTGACGACCAGTCTTTGTCCCCAGGACCATCCCTCTTTTCTCGGCGCAGCTATCGTCCAAACGAAACGAAGCGAAGCAGAAGGTTAAACCCCGACCTCTGACCTTTCCTCTTCGTTACCAGTCTCGTGCATTATTTCTGCAGTTCGAGCATCGAGACAGAAAACGGAACGACCCGTCAGCATCTCCTTTGCCCTCTTTTCGCTCATCGAACACCTTGTCCTCGAATAGTGTCACGGCAATAAAACGAGATGATACTCGGTGTTTGGACTCTGGGATTAACGTTTGTTTGCTGCGCCTATTTTAAGGTTGAAATGCTGTAGGTCGAACTATATTTCAAAATTAAATTTCATATTAAAAATACGACAAAAGTCAAACTTTGTCTTTGAAATAAAATTAAGCTGCATTTTAGAAAACCAAACATGTCCTTCTTTTGACTGAAAAATAAGATAAGCAAAAAATATATAAATTTTATACTAAAAATCCAAAAATCCTTAAAAGTTCGCAGAGTATCTGGTTACTAGAGCAGACCCTTAAATAGAAACTAAACTAAAAAAGTATATAAATAATAAACTAATACAATGATAATCTTAATAGGAGTTAAACGGCCGTTTTTGTAAAATAAGGGTATATAAATGATTTCTTGCTAAGCGTAATAAGAAGTACAGAAGTACCGCATTGTCCGAAATTCGTTCGCATAACCTCAAACGCTGCTGATGCTGCAAGCCTCGAGTGGCGGGCTGCCATTTTGTTAACCGGCAAAAATATCAGAATCCCGTCCCTTCTGTCCTTTTTACGACTAGTCGGGTCCGTGTCGACCTTCGTTCCGAAGATATTACGCTTTGCTGAATGAAATCCTCCTCGTTGGACCAAGAAAAAAAGGTGTCCGTTCTTGTACGGGACAAAAAGCGGACACTTATGGCGTAATATATCGTTCGTTTCCACGGTGTTTGCAGACTCGTTTGGAGACATTGTTGGCTCAGAGTGTGGCTGTTGAAATTACGTAAATAAATTTGTTTTTGGAGGGGCGAGTAATTGAGTTGCTGGTTGTTTGCAGGTGAATCTGGTTGTTATAGTAATATTTAATGGTGATCTTGATTGCTTTTTTAAGGGAAATCCCTAGCTATTACTGCCATAAATTTTCATAATTCTTTCATATTTTCCGTGAAAGGCAAAATGTGATTTATTAGCTATGATACTGTACGTAATATTAACACACGTTAGTATTTTGTATTTTCTTTGCTTTGGTGACAGGGGCGTATTGATCACATGCTTTATATCTTCATTTTCCCAAATATCTGTAATTCTTTTCAACTCGGATAATATGAAAGTTATAAACTAGTCTTTGAGCAGGCAAACATTTTCTATGGCGTTCAAATTTCACCTTCAGCGCCATCGATACTCCTAACGGCACCCTTAATCGCTCATCACCCACACAATTTATTATCACGGTAACAAATCGCTATGTATATGTTATCAACGTATTTAGTAATAATTTCGACCTAAGACAATTTTCCGTACGTGACATAATTATAGCCATACAAGTGAAATTTTCGTACGTGGAAATTCGATGGCCAGGGACTGTATAATAGTCATACCCGTCATCCACATCATCACAGCAGTCACATTTCCAGCTGCCCTATATCAATAGTCTTAAGGCTGTTATAAGTCAAGCTATTATCCACCATCATCACCATAATTGTCACAGCCATTATCAGGATCATAACTGTTAGTATCCACGTTTTTAGCTTACTTACATCAATAGTCTTAAGGCTGCTATAGCCATCAATGTTATAGCCATAAAAGTGAAATTTTACGTGGTCCTAATTCGATGGCCAGATTGTATATGAAGTGCGTCACATACCTGTCGAATGGTATGATTGTGAATGGTATCCTTGCACTATGGTTTGTCAGGCGCGTAAATAATCACTACAATATTAAAACGAAGAAAGTTGAAATGTTATGTCAATTTGGTATTGTGCGTTGACCATGTAAATTGGACTTGAACTCCAAACTGAAGCGTATTAAAAATTCGAAAAAAATTGATCATAGCCGAGCTACGAATACGTCATGATAGCGTCAAGAGTGCGTCAGGGGTGCGTCACGAGGTCGTCTTGAGTACGCCATGGGAGCGTCACGAGTGCGTTATGGATGCATTATGGGCACGTCATAGGTAGGTCATGAGTATGTCATGGGTGCGTCACGAGTGCGTCATGGATGCGTTATAGGTATATCATGGGTGGGTCGCAGTATGTCATGGATGCGTTATGGGCACGTCATGGGTGGGTCATGAGTATGTCATGGGTGCGTCACGAGTGCGTCATGGATGCGTTATAGGTACGACATGGGTGGGTCGCAGTATGTCATGGATGCGTCATGAGTATGTCATGGGTGCGTCACGAGTGCGTCATGGATGCGTTATAGGTACGACATGGGTGGGTCGCAGTATGTCATGGATGCGTCATGAGTGTGTCATGTGTGCGTCACGAGTGCGTCATGGATGCGTCATAGGTGTGTTACGAGTGCGTTATGAATGCGTCATGGGTGCGTCACGAGTGCGTTATGAATGCGTCATGGGTGCGTCACGAGTGCGTTATGAATGCGTCATGGATGCGTCATAGGGGCGTCAATAATGTGTTATGAATGCATCACGATTGTGTCAGAAGTACGTCAAGAATGCGTCGGAAGTGCATCACGAATATGTCAAGAGTGCCTAATGTTACCTAATGTTACCTTGGTGATGTCTTAATTAGTTTAGTTTGGGGAAATGTATATCATAGGTTATGGTTATCAGCAAGTGAATAACCGAATGCAACGAATTGTTTATTGCACTAATGTTTACTGTAAATTTGGTGATATAATCTTGCTTAGTATAGGGAAATATAAATTGTGCTCTATCGGAACCATAATGGTTATTATGGTTATTATGGAAACGCTGTGATATACGAATTTGAAAGCTCGTTAACACGAAAATAAAATAAAGTAAAATTACAGTAAATTTCATAAACAATTTCTTTTAAAAAATAATTTTACCATTCACTAATTTCTAATTATGGTAGTTTAGACGTTTAAAATATGTAACATAGGAGCAATAAAATTTCCTTATGTTAAATTGCACGTTAATTTCAAATTTAATGTTTTTAGACGCAAAATAAAATACAGGAATTTTAATATTTCCTGTGCTGTACACAAATATCTTTATAGTTCAATCCCATTCGAAATGCAGGAAGATAAAAACGAATGATAATTATATTCATTAACTGAATTGCATTTTGTCATTGGAAAACAGTTCATATAAATTGCAAGATTAATGGTACCGAATTAATACCAAATTGTCGTGGATAGTTATTTGGCATGCTCAAGAAAATTCTTGCTTATACCGGCATGTATCGATCACCGCCGATTACGAAAAGGCAGGAACCAATTACATTAATTCACTTCCGAACGTTATAAATTACTTACAAATTAGTTTATACCGGCAAGGAGTAAATAAGAGGAATGTAAATTACTTGCATCCGTTTCATTATAAATGTAGCTCTCGAAGATGAAATCGAACTGATGCGAATCGTCGATCGAGAATGATGAAGACTTTAAGAACTTTGAATTTTTTTATTTAGGGATGTGGGGTTGCAGAATGGGGGATTGGAAACTTGTGAAGATTAAGAATCTTATGATTTGGGGATTTGGGGGTTTAGGGATATAGGGATATAGGGATTTCGAGATTTCGAAGTTTGGAGACAGAGGGAATATTGAGAGTTTTAGGAATTTTAGAAACTTGAAATTATAGAATTGTGGAATTGTGGCATTTCTGAACTGACGAATTGTAGAATTATTGAATCGTCGAATCTTGGAACTTTGAAATTGTGGAATTTCGGAATTTTCGAATTGTAGAATTACGGAATTGTGGAGTACTAGTAGAATTGTGGAGTCTCTGAACTGTCGAATTATGGAATTGCCGGATTGTAGAATTATGGATTTGTGGAATTGCCGAATTGTAGAATTGTGGAATTATGAAAGAGTAGAATTGTGGAATTGTCGAATTATGGAATTGTCGAATTGTAGAATTATGGATTTGTGGAATTGTCGAATAGTAGAATTATGGATTTGTGGAATTATGAAACAGCAGAATTGTGGAATTGAAGAATTGTGGAATTTCTGATCTGTCGAATAGTGGAATTAAAGAATTGTGGAATTTCTGATCTATCGAATTGTGGAATTGTAGAATCTTGGATCTTTGGATTATCGGAATTGTCGAATTGCAGAATTATGGAATTGTGGAATTGTGAACTAGTAGAATTGTATAATAGTAAAAGTGTGGAGTCGTGGAATTGTGGAGTTTCTGAACTGTCGAATTATGGAATTGTCGAATTGTAGAATTATGGATTTGTGGAATTGTCGAATTGTAGAATTATGGATTTGTGGAATTGTGAAATAGTAGAATTGTGGAATTGAAGAATTGTGGAATTTCTGATCTGTCAAATTATGGAATTGTGGAATAGTAGTAGGATTGTGGAGTTGTGGAATTCTGGAATTCTGGAATTTCTGAACTGTCGAATTCTGATATCTTGGTATTTTGGAATTGTGAAGAATCGGAGTTGTCGAATTGCAGAATTATGGAATCGGGGAATCTTGGAGCTTTGGAATTGTGTATTCGCGGAATTGTGAAATTATGGAATTGTGGAATTGTTGAATTGTCAAATTATAGAATTATGGAATTGCGGAATGACAGAACTCTGGAATTGCGGAATTGTGGAATTGTAGAATTATAGAATTTCGGAGCTATTGAATTGTAGAATTATGCAATTGTGGAATCTTGGAACTTTGGAATTACGGATTCGTAGAATCGTGGAATTGTGGTATTATGGAATTGTTTAATTATGGAATTTGTGACTAAAAAATTCAATCATTCAAAGTTTCCCAAATTTAGAAATTGCAAAGATAGATAGAAATTTAGAAATTGCAAATTCTCGAATATCCCAACTTATCCTCTTAAAAATCAATAAAATCTACAACTTCAAACCCGTAAACACCCATAAATCTAACATCGCTATTTCCTAAACACAAATCCTCCAAAACTCACCCTCCTCAAATTTCAAAACCTAAAATTTCAAGAATTCGCCGTGAACTAAATTCCCAAAATAAAACTTCCTTAGCATCATCGAAATTCCAGGGTATAAAATTCCGCAAACACAGAAGTCGCAACCGTGAAATACTCTCCACATTCCGAACAGCTCTCAGCGTTCCTGATTGCATCAGGTCGAGTTTAAATGGCTCTCTCCCGTTTTTCTCATCAGCATAGCAAAGGTATCATCTCATTATGCGTCATAACAGTTTCCATCTCTGTGAGGAAGCCGATCGACAAATTCCATCGTTCCGAGTGTGCTCCGTTGCGAAAGAAGCCTGCACCCGAAGATGAAAAGGGAACACCTCGAAGGGAAGCGTAACTAACGCAATTAGCCCGAGTATCGAGCTGCTTGATTACCTCTTCAATCATTGTCGCGGCAAACAAAGAAGAAGAACATGAAAAAACGGGAGGTTGTCAAACGGCCCCGAAAGAAATGATAAGGGAACGCGGTGACAGGGCTTGCAACACGGGCAAGCTTTAAGCAGGGATATGATGGACAACGAAATTAATCTCTCAGCGCAATCAGGTTAACGTGATAACACCGGACAAAGTAGACGTCGCGTAAATTCAGAAGCCGGCTCAAACGAGAAGAAATTAGCTTAGCCTTTCGCTGATATTTTTACCCAATTAACGCGCTACCTTGGTGTTAGGTACACGGGAGCCAAAACAGCAGCTCGGTTTAATGTTTCCGGGTGCTTTGCTTTCTTCAGCCGGGGAACACATGATATCCGGAACTTGATTTTTTCGTTGCGGAACGGTGAAGTGGGAAAAGTGAAACGGAGGAATGATGAAATAATTGCGTTGTGGAAGGGTGGAGTGGGAATGGTGACACGGTAGGGTGGATTAGTGAAATTTTTAAATGGCAAGGTGGTAAAGTGGTGAAGTTGTGAATGGAAGAGAGATATATTGGTGGGTTGGTGGATTGGGGGATTGGTGGATTGGTGGATTGGTGGATTGGTGGATTGGTGGATTGGTGGATTGGTGGATTGGTGGATTGGTGGATTGGTGGATTGGTGGATTGGTGGATTGGTGGATTGGTGGATTGGTGGATTGGTGGATTGGTGGATTGGTGGATTGGTGGATTGGTGGATTGGTGGATTGGTGGATTGGTGGATTGGTGGATTGGTGGATTGGTGGATTGGTGGATTGGTGGATTGGTGGATTGGTGGATTGGTGGATTGGTGGATTGGTGGATTGGTGGATTGGTGGATTGGTGGATTGGTGGATTGGTGGATTGGTGGATTGGTGGATTGGTGGATTGGTGGATTGGTGGATTGGTGGATTGGTGGATTGGTGGATTGGTGGATTGGTGGATTGGTGGATTGGTGGATTGGTGGATTGGTGGATTGGTGGATTGGTGGATTGGTGGATTGGTGGATTGGTGGATTGGTGGATTGGTGGATTGGTGGATTGGTGGATTGGTGGATTGGTGGATTGGTGGATTGGTGGATTGGTGGATTGGTGGATTGGTGGATTGGTGGATTGGTGGATTGGTGGATTGGTGGATTGGTGGATTGGTGGATTGGTGGATTGGTGGATTGGTGGATTGGTGGATTGGTGGATTGGTGGATTGGTGGATTGGTGGATTGGTGGATTGGTGGATTGGTGGATTGGTGGATTGGTGGATTGGTGGATTGGTGGATTGGTGGATTGGTGGATTGGTGGATTGGTGGATTGGTGGATTGGTGGATTGGTGGATTGGTGGATTGGTGGATTGGTGGATTGGTGGATTGGTGGATTGGTGGATTGGTGGATTGGTGGATTGGTGGATTGGTGGATTGGTGGATTGGTGGATTGGTGGATTGGTGGATTGGTGGATTGGTGGATTGGTGGATTGGTGGATTGGTGGATTGGTGGATTGGTGGATTGGTGGATTGGTGGATTGGTGGATTGGTGGATTGGTGGATTGGTGGATTGGTGGATTGGTGGATTGGTGGATTGGTGGATTGGTGGATTGGTGGATTGGTGGATTGGTGGATTGGTGGATTGGTGGATTGGTGGATTGGTGGATTGGTGGATTGGTGGATTGGTGGATTGGTGGATTGGTGGATTGGTGGATTGGTGGATTGGTGGATTGGTGGATTGGTGGATTGGTGGATTGGTGGATTGGTGGATTGGTGGATTGGTGGATTGGTGGATTGGTGGATTGGTGGATTGGTGGATTGGTGGATTGGTGGATTGGTGGATTGGTGGATTGGTGGATTGGTGGATTGGTGGATTGGTGGATTGGTGGATTGGTGGATTGGTGGATTGGTGGATTGGTGGATTGGTGGATTGGTGGATTGGTGGATTGGTGGATTGGTGGATTGGTGGATTGGTGGATTGGTGGATTGGTGGATTGGTGGATTGGTGGATTGGTGGATTGGTGGATTGGTGGATTGGTGGATTGGTGGATTGGTGGATTGGTGGATTGGTGGATTGGTGGATTGGTGGATTGGTGGATTGGTGGATTGGTGGATTGGTGGATTGGTAACTTGATAGATTGGTACCTTGATATTGGTACTCTGATAGATTGGTGCAATGGTAGGTTGGTGCATTGGCAGATTGATACATTGATGGATTAGTGCATAGATAAATTGGTACATTAATAAATTGGAACCTTGCTAGATTCGTACCTTGAGAGATCGGTACCTTAATAGATTGGTGGATTGGTAGATTGGTGCATTGGCAGATTGATACATTGATGGATTAGTGCATAGATAGATTGGTACATTAATAAATTGGAACCTTGCTAGATTCGTATCTTGAGAGATTGGTACCTTGATAGATTGGTGTATTGGTAGATTGATACATTGATGGATTAGTGCATAGATAGATTGGTACACTGGAAGATTGGTACATTAATAGATTGGTACCTTCCTAAATTGGTATGTACCTTAATAGATTGGTATCTTGATAGATTAGTTGATTGATAGATTGGTAAATTGGTAGATTGGTACATTGATAGATTGGTATATTGGAAGATTGGTACATTGATAGATTAGGAGAACATTGGAACAGTGGAATGGTAGATTGGTAGATTGGTAGAATAATAGAATAATAAAATAGTAGAATGACAGGATAGCAGAATAGTAGCAAACTAGCATAACAGAATAGTAGTATAGTAGTAGAATGGTAGATTGGTATATTGGTAGAATAATAGAATAATAAAATAGTAGAATGACATGATAGCAGAATAGTAGTAAACTAGCATAACAGAATAGTAGTATAGTAGAACAGCAGTATAGTAGTATAGTAGTATAGTAGTACTATAATTTAATGATATAATAAGACTGTAGAACAATAAAATACTAGACTGTCAGAATACAAAATTGTAAAATATAAAACTAATATTAGAAAGCAGCATATAGTAGTATAGTAGGTAGTATAGTAGTATAGTAGTATAGTAGTATAGTAGTATAGTAGTATAGTAGTATAGTAGTATAGTAGTATAGTAGTATAGTAGTATAGTAGTATAGTAGTATAGTAGTATAGTAGTATAGTAGTATAGTAGTATAGTAGTATAGTAGTATAGTAGTATAGTAGTATAGTAGTATAGTAGTACTATAATTTAATGATATAATAAGACTGTAGAACAATAAAATACTAGACTGTCAGAATACAAAATTGTAAAATATAAAACTAATATTAGAAAGCAGCATAAAATAATTGGATAAAATAAAAATTGTCTAGAACCTTGCTCAAACCTGCAGTACCCCAATTAAAAGACTAAGAGAAAACCACAGTCAGTACAATTAGTTTTAATACATATTATAATTACAGATATTTCGATAATATGTATTTATAAATATATAATTGTAGATAAGAGATGTTAAAAATGGATATAAGAGATTATCAAAGGAAACAGTGGACAATTTTAACAGCAAACAGAAGAAGTTAATATCATCCATTGCGTAATACAACCTGACATTTTCCATCTGAACGATTTCTTACTGGACGTCACTCAATCTGTCCGAGGCAAGAAGCTAACTCGACACCATCTTCATATACAATATCTGGAAAAACATTTTCCATCCAGATAACGATTTCGAAGAAGTTCGTGCAATCTTGCCAGCCAACGGAGAAACGTAATTCCACAGAAATAGATAATACATCTTGACGTCTTTTATTTGGATGACATTTCTGCATGGGCTACGGTTGATCTTTCCAACAAGAAGATACTTTTGGAACCACTTAAGTTTCCGCGCTGGGTCGTATCGTAACAAATGAATTTCGACGAGATGGAGGTCTTGACATTATTTGGACATATTAAACTGCATTGGAACGGTGATGCAGTTTATCTGAGAAGTTTATTATTTTATTAAGGTAATTGCAGTTTGATGGTGGGTGAAGATTTTTTCATTTTTTAATTGATGCTTCACTGAGTTTTCGATTTTGCAAGTTTCGGAATTTTCAGGTTTCAAATTTTGTTGTCATTCACTTTCACCTTCCATTTTCCAAATTTTTTAATTTTTCACTTTTTCACTTTTTCAAGTTTTCAATTCTTCACGGTTTTAATTATTCAAGTGTTCAATTATTCAAATTTTCAATTTTTCAAGTGTTCAATTTTTCCAGTTTTCAATTCTTCAAGTGTTCAATTTTTCAAGTTTTCAATTTTTTAAATGTTCAATCTCTTACGTTTTCAATTTTTTAATTTTTCCATTTTTCAATTTTTCAATTTTTCAATTTTTCAATTTTTCAATTTTTCAATTTTTCAATTTTCCAAATTTCAATTCTGCATTGTCCCAATTTCTAAAATTCTCAATTTCTCAAACTCTCAATTTTTCAATTTTTCTGTTCCAACCGTTCCAATTTTCAATTATCAATTTCTCATCTTTTTATTCTCTAATTTTTTCACCAATTTCTTCCAATTTCTCAATTTACCAACTTTCCAGTTTCCCAGTTTTCAAATTTCCTACAATGTCAATTGCAATTTATTTATTTTCCAACTTTCCAATATCCCAGTTTTCAATTTTTCTCAAATTTCACTTGCAATTCTTCAATTCCTCAATCCTTCAATTCTTCAATTCTTCCATTCTTGAATTATCCAATTACTCAATTATTGAAAATTTTCAATTCTTCAATCCTTTTATATTTCAATCTTTCAGTTTACCATATTTTCGCTTACAACTTTAAATATTTCAATTTTCCAGTTTCCTCTCCTCCCAATTTTCTCACTTTCCATCTTCATTTTCTTAATTTCGAATTCCCTCGTTATCCACTTTCAATTTTTCAGTTGTCAACAAGCCAGTCTAATTTCATTTACCATTCCCATAATTCTCCCATTACCCAGTCTCTCTATTCTTCAATTTTTAAATATCCCAAATTCGCAAATGTTAATACCATAAAAATTGCAATTATGCTCGGATCTCAGTCAAAATGCACGTTATCCAGCTAACCCTGGAGGCTCAATTTCCTATGCTCGACATTCTCGAGGGGATCCGGAAGTGCCGCGAAAATTCTGGATTAATGTGAAACTTTAACCAGCAGATATGGTTGATCGCTAAGAACTCTCGGCAAAGAATCCATTTTGGGAATCCCCGAGACACGTACCGGCTCCGTACACCGCTCATCAACCACCTGGTGGTTAGTTTTAACAAGGTAGCAAGAAACTTTTCCCCGGGTTAGGTATATTAATTATCGACGGTGGACATCGCGGTCGGTTTGTTCAATGACAACTATTCGTGGAAAGCCGCGTTCTTGTGGGGGTAAAAGAAGAACAGTGTTTCGTCGAGTTTCCTGTTTGTTCGCTGGATGGTCCGAGTGAAGTTTGCGGTTATGGTTGTTGTCCGGGGCAAATTTTCTGATTAACTGCTACTAACTGTAATTGGGAAATTTGAAAGTTTCTGAAACTGAATTTATGAAAATTAACATTTATTTTGAGCTGGTTTTAGTTGCGAACTGAAATTGATTTTAATTAAATTTTATTTAATTTTAAATACTTGATGATTTGTGAAAGTACCAAAGATCATTTATTTTGATTAAATTTTATTGTATGTACATATTTGCTAATGGTAATTTGTTGAAATATTTGAAATAAATTTGTCTGATGAAGTTTCATTTGATATTGATACTTGTCGATGATTATTTGTTAAGATATTGCAAGTAATTTATTTTGAGTAAATTTCATTGGATATTAATATTTGACGATGATAATTTGTTAAGATATTGCAAATAATTTATTTTGGTTAATATCATTGCATGTTAACTGTTTGTCGAAATTGTTAAAACGTCAGAAATAATAAATTACAAATCCCTAAATTATCAAATTCGCAAATTTCATTGCATATTAAATGTTTGTCGAAATTGTTAAAACATCAGAAATAATAAATAACAAATCCCTAAATTATCAAATTCGCAAATTTCTAAATTTAGTAATTTATAGATGCCAGAAAAGTCAAATTCGCATATCCCTAAATTACCAAAACCCTATGTTAAAAATATACCTAAATTCCCAAATTTCAAAGTTTCAAGATCTTTAAATACCAAAACCCTCAAATCCACAAATCTCCAAATCCCCAAATTCATCAATAGTATACAAGGTGTCTCACAATTAGTAAGTCTCTGAAATGGGGGGTAGCTGACGTGATTCTGAGTAAGATTTCCCTTTGCAAAAATGGGGTATGAGGTTTCGTTTTTGAATTATTAAGGAAAGCACGGACCAATCAGAGCGCGAGAGTTGCGCATGCGCAGACGGGAGAGTGATAGCTTCAGATAATGCGTAGTTATCCAACGCATGGTAATCTAACGCGTAGTAATGCAACGTGTGGTAATGCAACGCGTGGTAATCCT
>NW_003797154.1:1391789-1405603 GCF_000220905.1 Megachile rotundata | reverse complement strand
ATCTCAAAATCCCTATATCTACAAATTCCTAACCTTCAAATCCCTATAACCACAAATCCCTAACCTCAAGCTCCCTATATCTACAAATTCCTCATCTCAAAATCCCTATATCTACAAATTCCTAACCTTCAAATCCCTATAACCACAAATCCCTAACCTCAAGCTCCCTATATCTACAAATTCCTCATCTCAAAATCCCTATATCTACAAATTCCTAACCTCAAAATCCCTATAACCCCAAATCCCTAACCTCGAGCTCCCTATATCTACAAATTCCTAATCTCAAAATCCCTATATCTACAAATTCCTAACCTTCAAATCCCTATAACCACAAATCCCTAACCTCCAAATTCCTATATCTATAACTTCATAACCTCAAAATTCCTATATGTACAAATTCCTAACCTCAAAATCCCTATATCTACAAATACCTAATCACCAAATCCTTATGTTGACATATCTTCAGATACCAAACACCCCAAACCCTTAACTAACCCTTAAAAATATTAAATAACACCCAAAAATATATGAATAACTTCTTTCTATTTTATAACCATATTATCTCTAGGGAATTCAGACTTTCTATTAACTGTCTTCCAGTCAAAATTTATATAACATTGTATAAATTAGTATATCTATAAAAATATATTAATATATGCTATATACTCTATGCAATATTAATATTAAATAGCTCAATAATATTAATTAATTATTTAAATAATAAATAAGTAATGCTTTATAGCAGTAATAGGACTAAAAAAATACTGTGTAAAAATATATATGAAAAAATTTATAATAAAAATAAAAATAGATTAATATTACTGAATGTAATATACTTTATGTGTATACCATCAAATACATCATACGTTTCTAATTACCTATACTCCATACACATCGAAGCGTCCATTACTTTAACGTCGGGTAAATGAACTGTCCTGTAATTTTGTTCGCCAGTACACCCGCAACATTCGAAAATTCGACGGTTCGACAATTTGAAATTTGGAAATTCGAATGTTAATTACGGTTGCGCGCAGAGAAAGCTACGTTTCCCTCGTTATTGCACCGGCGAACACGTCCGAATGATCTATATCGTTGCAAAGCTCGTTTACGCCGCCATTTATCAACCAATACGAAATTCAATTAACTTCACACGTTTTATCACGCTTGTTCACGCCGCTTCGGAACTTCGAATACAACTTACGCAAAGTTGGACGTGCGGAGGGTTTGCCGATAAATCAGCGTTCAAGCTACTTTCGGGCGGATTAAAACCGGATAGAGCTTTTTTGCCATACGTTTCGGAGGAATCGAGCGTCTTGTGTATCGATTGGCGGAGATAATTTCGCGTGGGATATCGAGGAACATTTTTCGGGGAGATTAATCGACGATTGGAATCGAGATGAAATAACGGTTTGGGTTCGAGATATTTTACTGATTTTATTAAGGTCTCGATTGCTATCGTTGGATTACGAGACGTATGGTAATAATTGAAAATGTGGGGTTCGGAATGGTTTGCTATTTCTGCTGATGAGATTTCGTAAGGAAAATTGAAAACAAATTCGTATATTTGTTTTCAATCGAGAGAAATGGAAAGTTGCGATATATGAAGATGTATTAGTGGATAGTTTATGTGGAATGAATAGCATTTTGTAGCACAAAAATGCAGTAGTATAGTAGTATAGTAGTATAGTAGTATAGTAGTATAGTAGTATAGTAGTATAGCAGTATAGCAGTATAGTAGTATAGCAGTATAGCAGTATAGCAGTATAGTAATATAGTAGTACAGTGGTATAGTAGTATAGTAGCATAGTAGTATAGTAGTATATTGGTACAGTGGAATAGTAGCATAATGGTACTACCATATAATGGTACAGTGAGCTGGTGGAACAGTCGAAAAGTGGAATGGTAGTGCAGTAGTATAGTAACAGAGTGATATAATTGTATAATGGTATAGTAGAGTACTGCAATCATGGAATAGTAGTAAAATGGTGTAATGATGTAGTGGTACAATGAACTAGTGAACTAGTGGAATAGTAGAATAGTAGAATGATAGTAAAGTAGTATAGTAATAGAGTATATAATTGTATAATGCTATAGCGGAATAGTAGTATAATGGTACAATGGTATAGTGGTACAGTCAACTAGTGAACTAGTGGAATAGTAGAATAGTAGAATGGTAGTGTAGTAGTATAGTAATAGTGTGTATAATTGTATAATGGTATAGTGGAATAGCAGTATAATGGTACGATTGTATAGTGGTACAGCGAACTAGTGGAACAGTGGAATAGTAGAATAGTCATATAGTAGTATAGTAATAGAGTGGTATAATTGTATAATGATATAGTGGAATGCTGCAATAGTGGAATAGTAGTATAATGTTGCAATGGTATAGTGGTAAAGTGGACTAGTGGAATAGTGGAATAGTGAAACAGTAGAATAGTAGAATGATAGTGCAGTAGTAACCTAACAGAGTGGTATAATTGTATAATGATATAGTGGAATACTGCAATAATGGAATAGTAGTATAATCGTAGAATGGTATAGTGGTACAGTGAACTAGTGGAATAGTGGAATAGTGAAATAGTGGAATAGTGGAATAGTGGAATAGTGGAATAGTAGAATAGTAGAATAGTAGAATAGTAGAATTGTAGAATAGTAGTATAGTAATAGAATGTATAATTGTATAATGGTATAGTGGAATACTGCAATAGTGAAATAGCAGTATAATGGTAGAATGGTATAGTGGTACAGTGGTATAGTGGTACAGTGAACTAGTGGAACAGTGGAATAGTAGAGTAGTCGTATCGCAGTATAGTAATAGAATGGTATAATTGTATAATGTTATAGTGGAATACTGCAATAGTGGAATAGTAGTATAATGGAACACTGGACTAGTGGAATAGTGGAGTAGTAGTATGGTAGTATAATAATAGAATGGTGTAATGGTATAATAGTATAGTGGAATACTGGAATAGTGGAACAGTAGTATAGTGGTACAGTGGTATAGTGGTACACTCGACTAGTGGCATAGTACTATAGTAGTCTACTAAGAAAGTAGTACAGCAGTATAGTAGTATAGTAGTACAACAATACAATAGTATAGTACTATGGTAGCAAAGAAGTATAAAAGTATAGTAACACCACAATACAGTAGTACCACTTGCTCACTCCAGCACTATACAACTACACAATTATGATACTATACCACCATACAAGTACTATACTACTAAACAATATAACACATCATACCCTGTGTATAAAATTGAAGCTATCCATTCTCCCGCAAAAATGCAACGTAGAAACAAAAATATGCAACAAAAATTTTGGACGGAAATCCATTAAGGATATGAATTTTCATGAAAGCGTCCATTCTCTTTGCACAGAGCACATGCAATGCAGCTACAAAGTATCGCGAGGCATTTATACAGGAAATTTCAAAAGACGACGCACCTCGCAGGAGAGATCCGACGAAGCTTAGATGCGTCACACGCCGGTTGCAAAGGGAACAGTTAACCGCGTTTTCAACGGTTAATTATCGCGTTTCACGAGTAAACACCCCCGACCGGGCGAGAGCGATGGGTGTACCGGGCAGGGGGCGGGCAAAGGGGCAGGCGTTCCCTACGGTCTGGCTTCGAAGCGCGCCAGGTCGCTGCGAATTCGAACAACGTTGTTCGGGATGCGGCACATTTAACCTCGAAATTCTGCATCGTTACGTTACACACGCTTTGGCCGATTAGCATACCGTGCAGAATCGACGTGTTCTCGTGCATGATCGGTCGGTGGAGTTTCGCGTGAACGGCAACTGTGGCATTTGATAAAAAGCGGCGGGGTTAGATGGTGAGGAGGGGTGTGGATATTGAATTAGAACGGCTTTGGATTTTCAAGGTTATTTGCTTCGATGGTTTACGAAGGTTATAGGGTGGGAGAAATCATTCGATTTAACGGATTAGGGTGAGAATCAATTGCAACATAATGGTGGTGGGAAATTAGGAATTATGAAGTGGAGAAAGTGGGAAGGTGGGAAATTAGGAAGATAGGAAATAGAGAGATTGGGGATTTAGGAAGTTGGGAAATTAGGAAGATGGGAAAAAGAGGGATTGGGGATTTAGGAAGTTGCGAAATTAGGAAGATGATAAATAAAGAGATGAGGGATTTAGGAATTTGGGAAACTAGGAAGATGGAAAACAGAGAGATGGGGAATTTAGGAAGTTGGGAAATTAGGAAGATGGGAAAAAGAGGGATTGGGGATTTAGGAAGTTGGGAAATTAGGAAAATGATAAATAAAGAGATGAGTGATTTAGGCATTTGGGAAACTATGAAGATGGGAAATAGAGAGATGGAGAATTTAGGAAGTTGGGAAATTAGGAAAATGGGAAACAGAGAGATTGGGGATGCAGGAAGTTGGGAAATAGAGGGATTGGGAAATTAAGAAGTTGGGAAATTAGAAAGATGGGAAATAGGGAGACTGGGGATTTAGGAAGTTGGGAAATAGAGAGATTGGGAAATTAGGAAGTTGGGCAATTAGAAAGATGGGAAATAGGAAGACTGGGGATTTACGAAGTTGCGAAATTAGGAAGATGATAAATAAAGAGATGAGGGATTTAGGAATTTGGGAAACTAGGAAGATGGAGAATAGAGAGATAGGGAATTTAGGAAGTTGGGAAATTAGGAAAATGGGAAATAGAGAGATTGGGGATTCAGGAAGTTGGGAAATAGAGGGATTGGGAAATTAAGAAGTTGGGAAATTAGAAAGATGGGAAATAGGGAGACTGGGGATTTACGAAGTTGCGAAATTAGGAAGATGGGAAATAGTGGAGACTGGGGATTTAGGAAGTTGGGAAATTATGAAGATGGGAAGTAGAGAGATTGGGGATTTAGGAAGGTGGGAAATTAGGAAAATGAGAAATAGAGAGATGAAGGGTTTAGAGAGTTGGGAAATAAGGGAGATGGGAAATAGAGAGATTGAGGGTTTAAAGACTGGGGAAGTTGGGAATTCGGTAATTGTGAGGTGGAGAAATTAGACAACAGGGAAATTTGGAAATGGGAAATTAGGGACTTGGGAAATTGGGAAATTGGGATATTGGAAAATTAGGGAATTGGGAGGTGGGAGAGTTAGGAAATTGGGAAACGTGGAAAATTAGGGATATGGGAAATTTGGAAATTGGGAAGTTGGAAAATTGGGAAATTAGTGAAATGGGAAATTAGGGAAATGAAAAATTAGGGAAATAGGAAATTAGGGAATTGAGAAATTGGGAGATTGGGAAATTAGGAAATTGGGAAATTAGGTAATTTGGGAATTTGGAAATTTGGAAATTTGGAAATTTGGAAATTTGGAAATTTGAAAATTAGGTAATTTGGAAATTTGGAAATTTGTAAATATACAAATTTAGAAATTTGCAAATTTGAAAATCTGAGAAATTGTAAATATAACAAAGCTACCAACTTATAACTATAACATAATAAACCCAAATCTGGAAACTCAACAGCAAAACACAAGTACCAGAACTACATCTCCCAGAGGTCCCCAAGATAACACTCCGCCAAGGTGTACGAAATTTTTCGAATCCCTATCCACCTGCAAAGTTGCACGCGGTCCCGTAACGCGACAGGGTGATACGAGGGTTTGAGAATAGCACCAGGGGGTGTGTTGGGGTTCCTCGAAACGGCCTTTAAGCCAGACACGAAGCAAACTTTATAGGAGGAGGATGACTGTTTTGTCTGGGTGATTTGCAGCATCTGCAGGGAGCATCTCGAGCCAGCCAGCTAGTCAGAGGAATTTCACCGCGTGTGTGTATGTGCGCGGCAAGGTAAAAGCATTTCGTGGGTAGAGGATAGAAGGCAGGGGTGAGAATTATTTGGAATTAGACGACGAGGCCACGATTTACCACCCCATAGGTGGCAGTTAGGCGTGGCTGTCGTGCAACCAACCCCCTCGTTTCGGATGCTGCGATTGTAATCGCTGGAAGAAAGGGTCACAATAGGGTCACCTTGTCCATTCATCGCTCGTCCTTTTCATGATAACGGACCGAATAGGCTCTAACCATTTCGTTACGGTTCAGTTTGATTGAAAAGCCTTGACGAGCCACTAATTCCGACTAAAACAATATGAAACGGAAACAGTGCTTTCGGTTTAATTCATTGGAGCGCTTTTGGAGAACACTGCGAGTTTGCGGGAATGGTGATTAGGGTGGATTGAAAACATTTTTTTGGGGGGGGAGAGAAAGCTCTGGGAGAGTTCCAAATAAAAAATATAAATTTGGAGATCGAGGGAATTTAATATAGGAAATTTTTTGAGGGAGAGAGAATTTTGTTTTCAACTAAACTGATAGGGATACTTGTATTATATGGTGATTTGTGATTTTACTTGATTATAGATTAATGTAAATGAGGTAAAAGGCAGTGGGGAATTGAGAAATTATGAATGTCCTACAATAGAGAAATATAAATTATGGCTTTCCGAAATTGGACAAATTGAATAATTGAATAATTAAATAATTAAATAATTGAATAATTGAATAATTGAATAGTTGAATAGTTGAATAGTTGAATAGTTGAATAGTTGAATAGTTGAATAGTTGAATAATTGAATAACTGAATAATTGAATAATTGATGAATTGAAGAATGGAGGAATTGAAGAATTGAAGAATTGAGGAATTGAGGAATTGAGGAATTGAGGAATTGAGGAATTGAGGAATTGAGGAATTAAAGAATTGAAGATTCGAAGAATTGCAGAATTGATGAATTGAAGAATGGAGGAATTGAAGAATTGCAGAATTGAAGAATTGATGAATTGAAGAATGTAGGAATTGAAGAATTGCAGAATTGCAGAATTGAAGAAATGAAGAATTGAAGAATTGAAGGATTGAAACTTGAAAAATTGACAAAATTGAGAAACTGGGAAATGAGAAAATTGGCAAATTAGAAGATACGGAAATGGGAAAATAGTAAATATGAC
The DNA here is from genome assembly GCF_000220905.1 of Megachile rotundata. Taxonomy (NCBI): domain Eukaryota; kingdom Metazoa; phylum Arthropoda; class Insecta; order Hymenoptera; family Megachilidae; genus Megachile; species Megachile rotundata. Next base: position 1,398,650 of record NW_003797154.1, on the reverse strand, counting down.
TATTGAAAAATTGAGGAATTGGAAAATTAGAAAATGGGGAAATGGAAAAATACAAAATATGGCTATTGAAAATTTTGGGAAATTAGGAAATTAGGAACTTAGGAAATTGGGAAATTGGGAAATTGGGAAACTGAAAAATTGGGAAACTGGAGAATTAGAAAATGGGGAGATTTGACTTATATCGATTGTTAAATTGAGAAATTTGGAAATTTGAAAAATTGAATTTTGGAAAATTGGTAATTTGGGAAATTAGAAAAATGAGGAAGTGGGAAATTGGAGAATGAGGAAATTAGACAATTGGAAAATCGAAAAATCGGAAAATTGGAAAATTGGTAAAAGGGGAAATCGAAAAATCGGAAAATTGGAAATTTGGGAAATTGGAAAATTGGTAAAAGGGGAAATCGGGAAATTGCAAAATTGGAAAATCGGAAAAATTGGAAATTGTAAACATAGAACATAGTCACATTGTGAAAATGTGAACATAGGTCTACATAGAACATACCCATTGCAAAATTGAAAAATGTCGTTAAATAAAAATTGACTCCTCGTCAGATTAAGAGTATCAAACACTCTTTTCCCAACAAAACAATCATTAATAAATGAAGCTCGCACCCGAAGAGAATGACGAAAGAAATTACGATTTCATTCGCTTTCACGATTATGGTCGATAAAATCGATTGTGGAGGCAAACACACGCTCGTTTAAGCAACGAAACGTATCGATACACTTCAAAGAAGTTTCCACAGAAAAGAGCGAAGGAAATCGGATGATCGCTGCACTTTACGCGCCGAGTGTCAAAGAACGGTTCAGTATTGTTGCCGCATAATTCGATTTGCGACACGTTCTTTGAATTCTGTAGACCCCCTGTTAAAATGAGCTCCAGAAGACAGCCAGGGGGAAACGGCGATGGAAACGGAAGCGATTGAAACGGCGCCGATATCGGGAGCTTTGTGAATCTTTGTTCGATTCGCTCCTTTAAAGTCGCAAAGAATTTCTGTTTGCAGTAGTTAAACGGCACTGCTTTATTATTTTTAATATATATATATTTGTATATTCGTGTATATTCGTGTTACATTGTTGCGTATGAAATAATAAGTTTCGATACGTTGAATGTCTAATAGTATTTGGTTATATAGAAGCTGATAAATTTATGGGTTATGTAATGATTATTATTTGAATTAATTTATTATTGATTAATTATTGATTAATTGTGAAATTTGATTGTTTGAGTAGTTAGAATTTGGGAGTTACAGAAATTGCACGTCTCCGCAGGTTGGTTAGAATTTGCGAATTTAAACATTTTTTAATTAAGCAATATTGACTTTTGGAATTCTGGAATTCTGAAATTTTGGAATTTGAATTCCAAAATTCTGGAATTTTGAATCGTAAGATTTCTGGAATTTTTTACTTTGGAATTTTGCAACATTGGAAGTTTCGAACTTTAGAATTCTGGAATTTCGGAGTTTTGGAATCCTGGAATTTTGGAATTTTGGAATTCAAGAACTTTGGAATTCTGCAATTCTGGAATTTTTGAATTTTGCAATTCTAGAATTCTGGAATTCTTAAACTTTGAAATCCTGAAATTCAGGAATTCTGGATTTCTGGAATTCTGGAATTCTGAAATTCTGGAATTCTGGAATTCTTAAACTTTGAAATCCTAGAATTATGAAATTCTGGAATTCTGAAATCCTAAATTTCTGAAATTCTGAAATTCCTAAACTCTGGAATCCTGAAATTCTGAAATTCTGAAATTCTGAAATTCTGAAATTCTGAAATTCTGAAATTCTGAAATTCTGAAATTCTGAAATTCTGAAATTCTGAAATTCTGAAATTCTGAAATTCTGAAATTCTGAAATTCTGAAATTCTGAAATTCTGAAATTCTGAAATTCTGAAATTCTGACAGGCTGAAATTCTGGTATTCTGGAATTCTGAAATTCTGGATTTCTAGAATTCTGGAATTCTTAAACTTTGAAATCCTAGAATTATGAAATTCTGGAATTCTGAAATTCTAAATTTCTGAAATTCCTAAACTTTGGAATCCTGGAATTCCGAAATTCCGAAATTCTGAAATTCTGAAATTCCGAAATTCTGAAATTCTGAAATTCTGAAATTCTGAAATTCTGAAATTCTGAAATTCTGAAATTCTGAAATTCTGAAATTCTGAAATTCTGAAATTCTGAAATTCTGAAATTCTGAAATTCTGAAATTCTGAAATTCTGAAATTCTGAAATTCTGAAATTCTGAAATTCTGAAATTCTGAAATTCTGAAATTCTGAAATTCTGAAATTCTGAAATTCTGAAATTCTGAAATTCTGAAATTCTGAAATTCTGAAATTCTGAAATTCTGAAATTCTGAAATTCTGAAATTCTGAAATTCTGAAATTCTGAAATTCTGAAATTCTGAAATTCTGAAATTCTGAAATTCTGAAATTCTGAAATTCTGAAATTCTGAAATTCTGAAATTCTGAAATTCTGAAATTCTGGAATTCTGAAATTCTGAAATTCTAAAATTCTAAAATTCTGGAATTTTGGAATTCGGAAATTCTGAAATTCTAGAAGTGTGAAATTCCGGAATTCTGAAATTCTGATGCTTTAATAAAACTGAAAAAGAACTAATCCTCATCCTCTCAATACCACTTCCCACAAAACTAACGCAACTTCCTCATAAACCCCAACAGATCCACCTCTCATAAATACCACAAACCCCAAAAATCGCCATAAATACATCGGCTCTCAACACGTCTTTATATCGAAACTCCCATAAACCTATAATACGCGAAACAATAAAAATCCCCTATCGCCCCCGTAAAGCCCGATCTTTCGAGACGGATCCGCAAGGAACAAAATGACAAAAATTGATCGAAACGTTGTAAAATCAAATTTTTTATTTGCAGGAGGGCGATGGAAATGACGTTCGTAATGCTCGAGCGTAAAAACGACGCGTCAGAAAAAAGGCGGCGAACGAAGAACGAGTGCCGTCAGCGAAACAATACTGCATACACATCGATCGAGCATGTGTGTGCAGACATACACTCGCGTGTATGAACACATATACCAATATCCTTTTGGTGGAAACCGATCAAACGGACATCGCGATGTCCGTTGAAAGGATACGACCGAAACGTGTGCCACTTCATTTCGTATGCTGACCAACGTCCTATGTATTTTATCCTTCCGATGCATATGCTCTATCTAGACAGCTCTAGTAGATCGTGTAGAGTGATTTCGCTTGAATTTGATGTGTGCAGAGTGTATTAACACGATGCGGAACAATGCGAGGAGTAAGAACACGTATGATCATTTCGAGGTTATTGTTAGACACTTTAGCTTTAATTAATTACTCTGTTGCTTGTAGGGGGAAATACTGATTATAATTATTGGAAATTTGTAAGATTGATTTTGACTGTGTATTTTATTTTGGAGTATGTGATTCAACGACGATACTGAAGTTTCACAACTCATGTCGTTTCAAGGGTAGTTCAAATATCGCGCCAAAAATGTGGCGCGAAGTTTGAAATTGATCTTCTGTGTATGCTGGAATTTCTGAATGTTATGAATTTGAGATTCTAATGTTTGGAAAGGAAATTTATAAACGTGAGAATTTTGCAATTTAAAGGAACAAAGATACTAAATTACTGGGGATTTAGGAATTTAGTAGTTTGGAAAGGTACTAGAGAAAATAATACAGGAATTTATAGCATTAAAAATAAAGAAAGATGGAAATTTAACAAATCAAGGAATCTGAACAATTCAAAGATGTGTAAATTTAAAATTTGAAAATTTGCAGACGCGTAATCTTGCAAAGCAAAAAGTTTGAAAGTTCAATGGCTTGAAAACTTGAAAATTTGCAAGCTCTAAAAATTGACAGGCTGACAGACTGAAAGTTTGAAAGCTTGAAAACTTGAAAACCTCGCAGCTTGAAAGATCGGAAGCCAAAAAAAATTGAAAGCTCAAGAGCTTTCAAAAATTAAGAACTGAAAGCTTGTAAAGCCCAAAAGTTCGAAAAATTACAACATTCGAAAGCTTGAAAGCTTGAAAACATGAAACCCTAAAGCTTTGAAATCTGCAAAAATTCAAAAATTCCAAAGCTTCCAAAACTCAAAAGCTCGAAACTTCGAAAACTTGAAAGCTCAAAGGTTTGTTACCTTGAAAGCTTAACAACGTGAAAGCTTGAAAATTCAATAATTGGAATACTTGAAATCTTGAAAGCTCGAACGCACAAATCCGCCAAAAGTAACAAGCACAGAAACTCAAAAGTTTGAAAACCTGAAAGCTTCATGGTTTGAAAACTTTCAACATTTCAAAGCTTGAAACCTCCCAAAACTGAAAAGCACGAAACTTCAAAAACTTGAAAGCTCAAAGGTTTGTTACCTTGAAAGCTTAACAACGTGAAAGCTTGAAAATTCAATAATTGGAATACTTGAAATCTTGAAAGCTCGAACGCACAAATCCGCCAAAAGCAACAAGCACAGAAGCTCGAAAGTTTGAAAACCTGAAAGCTTGATGGTTTGCAAACTTCCAAGATTTAAAAGCTTGAAACTCAAAAGCTCCAAACTTTGAAAACTTGAAAGCTCAAAGCTTGAAAGCTTGACAACCTGAAATATCAAAAGTACAATAATTGCGATACTTGAAATCTTGAAAGCTCGAACACACAAATCCGCCAAAAGTAACAAACACAGAAGCTCAAAAGTTTGAAAACCTGAAAACTTGATGGTTTAAAAGCTTCGAAGCTTTCAAAGCACAGAAGCCCTCAAAACTCAAAAGCTCGAAACTTTAAAAACTTGAAAGCTCAAAGGTTTGTTACCTTAAAAGCTCGACGACTCGAAAGCTCGAAAGTTCAATAATTGGAATACTCGAAATCCTGAAATCTGGAACGCACAAAAGCTTCCAAAATTCAAATACTCAAAAACATCCAAGACTTGAAAGCTCGAAAGCTTCCAAAACTTAAAAGCTCAAAAATCCCCAACACTCAAAAGCTCAGAAGTTCGAAAACTTGAATGCTGGAAAATTCAAAAGTTCGAATACTGAAAATCTTGAAATCTCGAAAGCACAGAAACTTTCAAACCTCAAAAACTTCCTAAACTCTGAAACTCGAAAGCTTTAAAAATTCAAAGGCTTGAAAGCTTAGAAGCTCAGAAGTATAAAAACCCGTAAGTTTGAAAATTCGAAAACTTCCAAAGTACAAAAGCTCAAAAGCTGCCAAAACTCAAAAGCTCAGAAGTTCGAAAACTTGAAAGCTCGAAAATTCAAAAGTTCGAATACTGAAAATCTTGAAAACTCGAAAGCACAGAAGCTTTCAAACCTCGAAAACTTCCTAAACTCTGAAGCTCGAAAGCTTTAAAAATTCAAAGGCTTGAAAGCTTAAAAACTCAGAAGTATAAAAACCCGTAAGTTTGAAGATTCGAAAACTTCCAAAGTACAAAAGCTCAAAAGCTCCCAAATTTCAAAACCTCCAAAACTTAAAAGCTGAAAAGTTGGTTACCTCAAAAGCTTGAAAGCTCAAAAAAAATTGAAATCCATACAACTTTTATGTATCACTACAATACAGTATATTATCATTGCATTAATTACCCTAAATCAGACATTAACACGAAACAGCAAATTTTTTAAGTAAACATTCCCTGATTAATTCCGCGAATCAGAATATCACGGAATTGGTTATTCCATATGCAACAGCCTAATAGAAATGCCATCTATCCTGTCGCTAATTATACGACACCTTGTATGGGACTAGTTCTCAAGTAAACATTTCCCTGGCCACGAATGTAATCAAACGTACATAATTAAACGATCCAATGGAATCGCTGGTTGCGTGCAGCCCACCGCGAGATTCCCATCACGAAATCCTTGTTTCCCGCGACTCCACCGAATCTGCCCATTATCGACCTATTTCGGTGGATCACCCGTTCTAATACCGTATGTTCCCGGTTCTAAGACGTTGGATCTGTTAGGCGGAATCGTCGACAAGGCTCTCTAATCTCGGAGGATTTGTCGCGAAATTTAACACTCGTATTCGAATTTCATTTTCAATTTCATGCGTTTTGTACAGAAACGAATCTAGTGTGGTTAGGTTGGATTAAGAAATTTAACACTCGTCGTCGAATTTCATTTTTAGTTTCATTCATGCAAAATTACTGGTTGAAGAAACTTGAAATCAAACAGTCAGAAAATTCCTAGTGTAAATTTCTATGTATAAAAATTTCAAATTTGAAGTACGTGAAACTTCCACCTATGATTTTGCCCTTTTGGAATATCCCGTTTCAAGAATCGAAGTCAACGAAACTCCTCAAGTTCACATACATCATACGTTTCACAGTTCCACGATCACGATGCTTATGTGAAGATGATGCTTATACGCTCATATGAATGTGGAAGAACCGAGGTGGAAACCGTTATCGATCTTTCGGTTCGCCAGGACAAACGCGACGGACGATTCTGAATAAAATATGCAACCAGGTCACAGACGAGACTTGGTCAATTTCGACAACCTCGATTAAACTTCGGAACTGAACTTTGCTCCTGGTGTTGATCGACCAAAATCTACGCTGCCTCTTTTACGACGAAAACTGGCTCACCTTTTCAACTTTCAAAATCCCTTCGATCAATATTTTACTCGGATCGCGCTCTTGAGCTGGGAAAATGTTCCTCAAAGTGTGATCACATATTGAAATAGGGTCAAACAACTGATATAAAAATTGTGGTGAACGTAATTAGCAAAGTTTAAGGATATCGTATCGAAGATTTAATATTTACGAGTGAAGCTCCAGTAATAACATAATAATTATATGTTTCTACGTATTTTTACAAAATTGAACAGAATGTGAAGATATAGGGAATTTTGGGATTTGGGAATTTTGGAG
>NW_003797154.1:1361170-1381676 GCF_000220905.1 Megachile rotundata | reverse complement strand
AAGGTGCGTCACGAAGACTCGATCTTGCTAATTTTGGTTTTCGTCATGAAGACTCGATTGTGTTGATTTTGCTTTGCGTCATGAGGTGCGTCACGAAGACTCGATCGAACTAATTTTGCTGTGCGTCACGAAGACGATCTTGCTAATTTTGGTTTGCGTCATAAGGTGCGTCACGAAGACTCGATCTTGCTAATTTTGGTTGCGTCATAAGGTGCGTCACGAAGACTCGATCTTGCTGATTTTGCTTTGCGTCACGAAGACTCAATCGTGTTAATTTTGATTTGCGTCATAAGGTACATCACGAAAACTTGCTAATTTTAGTTTGCGTCATAAAGTGCGTCGCGAAAATTCTAGTTTTTGCCATAGTCTTAAACACTCCAATGTAACTTTCTGATGTTCTGACGACTCGAAACGTTTGTCATCTTGTTCTTCGACTCAATTGTAACCAATACCGCCAAAAATACGTGTAAGATATTTTTCTATTCTGTCCAATCGTGCTTCCAAATGTCCAACGTCCTTCCAAGCACCTGGCTACCATTTCCCGGGTTGTCTACGGTAGATACTGTCTACAAGGATTCCAAGAATCCTCCTACAGAAAACAAATGTGATCTCTTTGAACGCAATCTCGAATTCAGGATCGCATATGCTACCATCCCATTTCCCAATTTCTACGTTTTTTCGTCCAAAGCACTTCTGTCCTCGAAAAAATACGATTTTTCAATTTTTAGTGTAAATTCGGTGCTTCAGAAAGTGTCTGATGCTTCAAAAAATTTCTTGCGATTCGGACATTATTCTGAATTGTTATTAACGCGTTAGAAACGTGTGTTCGAAATTTGTGGATCATTTAAATTCATACGGTTTTGATTAAGATTGAAACCTGCTCACTTGTTAATTACCTTAATTACTGTTTCAAATGTAGCAAAATTTAATGCGTGTTCGAATTACATGAATTGGTACTTCATTGATTAAAACCTAAATTTCTCGATTACCTTAATTGATATCTGTAATGTAGCAAGAATTTAACATACCGTTTATTTACATAGTCTGTTAATTACAACTGAAATTCATCTGTTTATTACTTTAATTAATCTAGCAGAAATTTAACATGTGTTTTGTGGATTATTCAATAGTGCACAACTATTGAATTAATGTTTGACAAGAGAATTAGTGTTTAATAATTTCATTAAAAATATTGTTTTAGAAGAAAATTTTATTAAAAAAGAATAAATAAATTTTGTTAAAAATAGTGTTTTATAAAAATAGTATTTTAAAAATAAATTTTATTTTAAAAAATATACCAATTTATTTAAAAATAGAGTTTTAAGAATAAATTTTATTAAAAAAAAAATGAATAAATTTTATTAAAAATATTATTCTTATTTATCGATATGTCGAAAGTGTTCACAGTGAAAATAGCGAATTTCTTCTTTTACTTTAGGTCTACGCCAATTCCTGGGTTGGCTACAGTACACTTTGAGGAAAAGACCGAAGTTATATGTGAAGCGCGAAGTTCGTGTAGATGTTTCAGCTCCCATGTTAACGATGTACGACATTGTAACGAGAATATTGTCTTTGTACTTAAGATCGACTTTACTTACTCAAATCTGTTTTCTTGTAAGTTTGCATAATTTCTGGGGAATTCGGTCAAGTCGCAATTCTTACCTGAAACAAAAATATGGAAAAATTATATTGTTGTAAAGATTGAAATATTTATATTGTTGTAAAGATTGAAATATTATATTATTGTAAAGATTGAAATATTTATATTGTTTAGTAGCAAGGTTATTCAGTATGTGAATTTGCTTGAAATTTCAATCTTCAGTGGTTCTTGTATAAATTTTAATTTTATTTATTCTTCAACATGCAAATAGCTGCTGTCTTCAGTTCGTTTTTGAAGAACTTACATACTAGGTTTTTTTTCTATTTATCTTGCATTCTCTTATAATCTTGCATTCTCTATTTATTAATCATCCACTACTTTTTAATCGTCCCCTATTTATTAATAGATAATAATTTTATCTTTCCGGTATTACAAATCGACCCATGATACGAAGGGTATATTTGTACCTGAGAGATGAGCAGAAGAAGCGCTGAAAAATTTCCGACCATCACGCCGCAAAAATATAAAGTGTCGTTTCAAATGGCGGTTAAAGTGCTGGTTTTATGGAATGACAACCGAGAGAACGGTTTTTGAGTTTTTCTGTTATAGTAAATGGGGTGGAAATAATAACACCGTTTCTTGCTGTTAAAACGAAACGAATTTTGTTCCATTTAAGAAATGGAACCTTACATTCTTGTAATAATTACAGCAATAACAATTGTATCAATTATACGACAGTTCCTGGGCTACATCATCATTACTATAAATTATATGTCCCGAAAACCATTAAATCTTGCCATAACCTCAATCAATCGTTGTACGAACCGCTGCTGCTCAAAGGTTTTATCATAACTGTACTCATTTTCAAAACTAAGTAACCCTTGAAAAACCCATTGTTCTCTCTCCCAATCATTTTTCTCTGAATTTTGTTTATATTCAGAACTCAAGGATTCTTTATTCCCAGTTCCCGTAGGTTTTATCTCTACAAACACAAACATAATAAAATTCCCTGGAAATGAAAATTTGATCAGAGTTTGTTACCGACAAATAACTTTTATTTTCATATTGCCGGTTTCGCTTTCAGACGCATCTTCGTTAAAATCGTTCGCGGCCATATTTTTTTAACAGAATGATTCGTAATTAATTTTCAAATAACGGTGAAATTGTTAAGGGGTCGATACTAAAACCGAGTCGACTTTGTCGAGTATTTATTAGAAAGTGGAACTTGCAGGCTGATAATAGAAGCGATGATACCTGGACAGACTACAGATCCTCGGATACCGAGGTTATGTCACCGATATTATACAATTTCTAGTTTCTCGGTATTGTATTACTAAAATACCAGAGCTAATACCGTAATTCGGCTGAAAATCATTTCAAGCTTTGCACCACTTTCAAAATAATCTTTCCAGTACCGTTAATCAAACCATCAGCCAAATATTAGGGATTTCACTTATTTTCACTGTGGATTGCTTACAGAAAATACCGTATCAAGCTTTGTCTACTGTTATTATCTTCGGAAATGGACTTGCCCCACTTTCAAATTAAACTGCACGATTCGACTTAACAGAAAAAGTTGGGTTCGGTGTTTCAATTTTTAGACAGTCGAGAGCTTTTCTGAAATTCAAACGGTGATCGTAGATCATCGGCTGCAACACGAAGGAACTGTATGTTCCCTGCTGCAAGCAGCCGCCATTAAGGGGCGAAGTTTCATATCCAAGATGATGAAAATCTCATAAGCGGGCCACGAGTTAACTGCAACAGTTGAAACGAACTTTCTTTCGCTCGGTCGTTGGGCCGAACTTTCTTCGGCCATTCTACCGCTTCAGCATCTTCGTAGGTTCGTAAACTTCTCGAAACTGTGGAATCGGTCGAAATATGAAAAAAAAGAAGGAAGAAAAGGAAATTCCCTTTGTCTTCCACGTTCTTTTATTGCCGCGATCTCTGCTAAAACTGAAGCCTGAAAATTACGATTGCCGAAGGCAACGAGGATTTAATTATTCGACTCGTGCAACCATACCGGCTTAAATTAAGCAAATACCGACGATTTATACGTTGCGTTGCACGTGGTCTAAGTACTTTCGAATTAGAGAATAACACAGTTACAAGTTTAATTTACGTACTAGGCGGATTTCGCTTGCGTTAAAAAGATTTACAAGCTTTCACTGTAAATTCTTTTAACTATTCTTGTGGAAAGAGATTCGACTTGAGGTATTTTATCAAGGGGGACGTAGGAAATTTAGAAATATCATAATTTGGGGCGCAGAAAATTAAGTTGAAAATTGGGAGCGTAATTTGGAAATATTAGAATCTGGCACGTAGGAAATTTCTTAGGTTGAAATTGGGGGCGTAGGAAATTAGGGAACGCTAGAATACGGGGCGTAGGAAACTAGGGAATGTGGGAATACGGGGCGTAGGAAATTAGGAAATTAGGGAACGCTAGAATACGGGGCGTAGGAAACTAGGGAACGTGAGAATACGGGGCGTAGGAAATTAGGGAACGTGAGAATACCGGGCGCAGGAAATTAGGTGACGTGAGAATACAGGGCATAGGAAATTAGGGAACGTGAGAATACGGGGCGTAGGAAATTAGGGAACGTGAGAATACGGAGCATAGAAAATTAGGGAACGTGAGAATACGGGGCGTAGGAAATTACTGAACGTGAGAATACGGGGCGTAGGAAATTAGGGAACGTGAGAATACAGGGCGTATGAAATTAGGGAACGTGAGAATACGGGGCGCAGGAAATTAGGTGACGTGAGAATACAGGGCATAGGAAATTAAGGAACGTGAGAATACGGACCGTAGGAAATTAGGGAACGTGAGAACACGGGGTGTAGGAAATTAGGGAACGAGAGAATACGGGACATAGAAAATTAGAGAACGTAAGAATTCGGGGCGTAGGAAATTAGGGAACGTGAGAATACGGAGCATAGAAAATTAGGTAACGTGAGAATACGGGGCGTAGGAAATTAGTAAACGTGAGAATACAGGGCGTAGGAAATTAGGGAACGTGAGAATACAAGGCATAGGAAATTGGAGAACGTGAGAATACGGGGCGTAGGAAATTTAGAAATATCATAATTTGGAGCGTAGGAAATTCCTTCAATTACAAATTGTGTGCATAGAAAATTTGAAAACACCAGAATTTGGAGTGCAGGTACTTCCTTTGTTCCATACAACTTAATAGGAACTCTTCAAGTCCGCCTTCAAGCGTTCATGTGAACCAGCCTTTAAAAGCCCCATCCCCGCTCCTCGAAAGCTTTCCTGCCATCCGCCCTTTTTTTCTCGTCGATTCGCCGGACGATTTGCTTATGCAAATTTTCATAAATATTTCCTTCAGGATGTTTCGTATCCGCGAACGAAGGGCAACAGAACGAGAGACAGTCTCGTTTAAATTACTGCTCTTCTGTACTTTCCTTAATCACTTCCTTGGTAATCGCTGCGCTGTCGATCCACCTCGTTTTCTTCTTCTTCTTCTTCTTCTTCTTATCTCTTTCATTTTTTTTCTTCACATTCTTGCATTTAGAGACCTGCCACTTCGAGTTTTCTCGTGTGATTACTCGACCTCTGTCTTTCATCTGCGATTCCGTTGAAGGAATTCGCGAAACGCTTCCTTCAGGCTATATCGCTTTTAAACATTGATGCAGCTCTTCGTACTTTTGTATTTGCACAGCTTCGTTTCATTTCATTTAAATTGAATATGTAAATTACTTCTGTGATTACAGAGGGCTGACCTTGGAGTCACATTTCCTGTGACCTTGGGATAATTGCTTTGAATGTTTGCTCTGGAAGTGTCAGCTGTCAGGGCAATTTCTAGTTAATCAATTGCTTTGGGAATTTAGTTTCTAGTTAGTTAGATAGTTAGTGCAATTTTTAGTTACTTAGTTACTTGAAATTTTAGCTGTTTAGTTACTTAGTTAATTACTTAGGTAGTTAGGCAGTTAGGTTGTTAGCTGGTTAGGTAGTTAGCTGGTTAGGTAGTTAGGTGGTTAGGTAGTTAGGTGGTTAGGTAGTTGGGTGGTCAGGTAGTTAGGTGATTAGATGGTTAGGTGGCTAGGTGGTTAGGTGGTTGGATGGTTAGGTGGTTAGCTGGTTGGGTGGTTAGGTAGTTAGGTGGTTAGGTGGTTAGGCGGTTAGGTAGTTAGGCAGTCAAGCAGTTAGGTGGTTAGATGGTCAGGTAGTTAGGTGGTTAGGCAGTAGGTAGTTAGGTGGTTGGGTAGTTAGGTAGTTTGGCAGTTAGATGGTTAGGTAGTTAGGTGGTTAGCTGGTTGGGTAGTTAGATAGTTAGCTAATTAGTGGTTAGGTGGTTGGGTGGTTAGGTAGTTAGGTGGTTAGGTGGTTAGGCGGTTAAGTAGTTAGGTAGACAAGTAGTTAGGTGGTTAGATGGTCAGGTAGTTAGGTGGTTAAGCAGTAGGTAGTTAGGTGGTTAAGCAGTAGGTAGTTAGGTGGTTGGGTAGTTAGGTAGTTTGGCAGTTAGATGGTTAGGTAGTTAGGTGGTTAGCTGGTTGGGTAGTTAGATAGTTAGCTAATTAGGTAGTTAGATAATTAGGTAGTTAGTACAATTTTTAGTTTACTTAGATAGGTAGTTACTTGAAATTTTAATTAGTTAGTGAGGGTAATTTGTATCTAGTTAATTAGTTAGTTAGTGAAGTAGTTAGGTAGTTAGGTAGTTAGGTAGTTAGTACTACTTAGTAAGTTAGTTATTAGTTAGTAAGTTAGTTAGTACTAATTGTTCAAAATTAAAAAGTTGCATTATTAAGAGCTTAAATATAACAGTGTGACTCATTCGTACCATAAACTGATTGCAGTATAATTAACATAGTGTGTTCTCTAAGTTTAGAAAGGATACAGCAAGATAAATTTACATATGTTCATATGCACACCGAATCATCTGAGAGCCAGATGCTGCTTTTTGTTTATTAAATGTTACACACATCTTGTCCGCTCTTCTGATCCCTCTTCAAACATTTTCTTTTTTCTTACATGCAACATACATGCTGTTTTAATATCGCTTCACTTTACACCCCGTTGAAAACGAAACCTTATGGTATACCTTTCATACTTTTAGATACTACAACAGGTTCGGGAAATTTAATTAATTAAAGCTTCATTTTCTGCGCTTTGTTTAACTTTTAATTAAATAAAATGTGGTGAATGAAGTCATTCAATGAAGTAACATGACGGGGAAAATTTATGAAATTAAATGTTTCTTAATCTTCAAACGTATTTGTGCTTTTGTTTGTCTGTTTGCTTGAATATTTATGTGTTTGTGTATTTGTTGATTGTACGTTTGTATATTTTTATTTTTCTATTTTATAATTTTTCATTTCTGTTATTTTCTATTTTCCTATTTTTGTAATTTTGTAATTTTCCATTTTACCATTTTTCCATTCTTCTATTTTTCTATTTTTCCATTTTTCAAATTTTCTATTTTTCTAATTTTTTAATTTTCCAATTTTCCCATTTTCCAATTTTCTAATTTTCTAATTTTCCCATTTTTTCCATTTTCTCATTTTTCCATTTTTCTATTTTTATATTTTTCTAATTTTCCATTTTTCCATTTTCTCATTTTCTCATTTTCTCATTTTTCCATTTTTCTATTTTTCTATTTTTCCAATTTTCCCATTTTCCCATTTTTCCATTTTTCCATTTTTCCATTTTCTCATTTTTCTATTTTTCAATTTTTCAATTTTCCAACTTTCCAATTTTCCAATTTTCCAATTTTCCAATTTTCCAATTTTCCAATTTTCCAATTTTCTATTTTTCTATTTCCAAAACCCCAAAATCCCTATATTTCAAGAACCTTCTCTCCAAAAATCTCCCTCTCCCCAAATTTCCGCCAAACCAAATTCCTAAAATCCCAAAATCCCCAAATTCCCAAAAATTTCCACAAATGCAAGAATATTCCACTTCCTCTTCGTCTCTGGTTATTTTTCCTCACAAAGGCATATTTGCTGTTGACTGTACATAGATAAACGCCTAGCTGAAGTTCGGAATTGACCTGGTTTAGGCTCGAGTTAGTTTTATAGAAGATTGAATTGTGCTTCGAACGACATCGAGTTTCCCTGCTTTCCGACCTCAGAAATACCTGAAACGTTGTTGGTTTCGCTTGTGCAGCAGCATGTATTTGATACACAGAATATATTCGAAGTGAAATTAAATAAGAGAAGCGTAGAACCGCGCGAAGCGTAAACTAGAATGGAGTTTAATTGGATTCAGTGTGCCTCGGATCGAATTGTGTACTGGGATCGCTTTGATGTCATATTGCAATGTTCACGAGGCTAGAAAAATATGCTTTTTGATTATATGAGACTTGAAAGTAGACGTTGAAGTATCACTTATATTCATAGATAGGTTGAATGTAATTTACAGTTACAAACATTTGCAATCAGCGTTTGTTAGTATTTTGAACACTTTTTAATTTTGCAATTTTTGTGAGTGATTGGAGGTTTGTGTTATGAGTGGGTGTGGGACAATTATCTGGTGAAAAGTGGAGATATGGTAGATTTTCTAGGGAAATGTAAGTGGGGAAAAAGTGTGGTGAATTGTGGAGTTGAACGTGTGAATATAATTTTGGACTTGAGAATTTAAATATTGGAAAAAGAACGATGGAAATGAAGAAAAATCCAAATTCCAAAATTCTAAGATTTCAAGTTTTAAGATTCCAAATTCCAAAAATTCAAATTCCAAAATTCCAGAATTCCTAGATTTCAAATTCCAAGATTCCAAGGTTCCAAGGTTCCAAGGTTCCAAGATTCCAAGATTCGAAATTCCAAAATTCCAAAGTTAAAAGATTCCAAAATTCCAAAATTCCAAAATTTCAAAATTCCAAGAGTCCAGAAATTCCAGAATTCCAAAATTCCAAAATTCCAAAATTCCAGAATTCCAAAATTCCAAAATTCCAAAATTTCAAAATTCTCAAATTCCAAAATTAAAAGATTCAAAAATTCCAAAACTCCATAATTCCAAAAATTCCAAAATTCCAAAATTCCAAAATTAAAAGATTCCAAAATTCCAAGATTCCATAATTTCCAAAATTCCAAAATTCCAAAATTCCAGAATTCCAAAATTCCAAAATTCCAAAATTTCAAAATTCTCAAATTCCAAAATTAAAAGATTCAAAAATTCCAAAACTCCATAATTCCAAAAATTCCAAAATTCCAAAAATTCAAAAATTCCGTGAGATTTGCAAGTGTAATAATTTAGACAGTTCCAAAATTAATAATTTGTGAATCTAATAACTTGGTAATTTATGAACGCGACAATCGATAATTTAAGCACAGTACAAAACATCCTGCTCAAACCTCTAAATTATTACCCAGCCAGAAATTAATATCAATCCCAATACATAACATGCAACCCCCTTTTTCATCTCCTAATTCGCTTCAAATTTCGCTACTAAATCTCCATCTACCCTGCAAAAAACACTACCCTTCCACCAAGGAGTAGAATTTCCTCTCTGCAAAACACTGCCTAGTACTAGAATTTCCCTACGGGAAGCCCTTCTACCGAATATACAGTTCAATCAACTCAAATATATTCTCCAACATGGTCCAAAAGATGACATACGGAAAACCTCGCGAGAACTCTGAAGTAGGCACTTACAATGTGTGACAATGTACAAGTGAAATGAAGTTTTCCATGATTAAATTATAATTTAACCCAAAGATATACTTTAACCTTGATATTTTTTTCGAAAATTCACTAAATAATTTCCAAATGTTGACAATATGTATTAGTGCAAGGAGGTCCCATGGTGCCTAAACTTGGTGTTACCTTTTATTTATATGTAATGTACTTTTGTGGGATTTGTTAATACTCTTCTGAAACGTGGTGAAGGCAAGAAGTGCGAATCGAAACATATGAAAACGATCGTTCAATTGAAACGGTGGCGAGTGAGCCGGTAGAGTGAGCCACTATGGCGCTAATCTACGATGACGTTCGCGAAAGCCACTATAGTGGACCATCGTACAGAGAGCTGGTCCGCCACTATAGTAGCGCGTCGTACGTAAGAGGTTAAAATGGTACCCTTTTGTAGCCTAGCGCGGACCATGGAGAGGTCCTGTTTCATGACTGCGTTACCCGACAAGACGCTCCGTACCGTGTCGCATGGAACTTCGTACTTAACAATTACATTAAAAACGAGATATTATTTTAATTCTAATATTATTTAATAAGAGTAACAATGATGTTTTCAGCTCACAGGTGAATCGTACAAATGACTCGAAAACCACTAAGAGGTTAAAGATCCAAAAGCGTCCACAGGTAAGCGACTAAGAAGGGCGTCGAAGAACAGGTAGAGCCCGAAGGCCGTCAACGTTTTCCAATTAGACCAGACTCGATCGATTATTATACCGGGGAAGGCAGACTCGGTGGTTGAGTTTCGAGCAGAAGAAGAAGAGAGAGGACGCGGAGGAAACGTGTAGACGATCCACATTCAGATGCTTTCCCACAGTGTCCGGTAGGCCGAAACAAGCCTGCCGCCATCTCACTCTTCCTGCTGGCTCGTTTTCGTTGCTCTTTTATCTCGCTTTCTACCACCGGTTCGTTCGTTTTGTTTCCTTTATCCTTCGACACGGAGCCACTGGTTCCTCGCAGCCGGACTTTTTGCTCTTCGGCTATGGAGCGTGGCGAGCCGCCTGCCACGTGGCCACGCGTGTTTCGAGAAGAAAGGATCGCCGAGGCTGATGTCTCCATTCAGACGGTGGAATTTTCTTAGTGTTAGGGCTTAGAATGCAGAATATGAGCGGACTTCGGTACTAGTTCTTAACGGTTTTACTTCACACACGTTTGTAGTTATAATCATAAAATTAATAGTAAAAAGCAGTCAAATAGATTCCTGTACTCTACACAAAAAATATCAGAAAAATCTTGTCTATTATCTCCAAAATAGATACAAAAGACATTATTAAAAAAGAGACCCATCCAGAAAGTGTAACAACCTAATCGTTATGGCATCAATTTCTTAGAAACTCAATTTTCGAGCCACATTCGTTTAATCATCGCTGCATAATAAGTGACCCCCTGGGTCTAAATAGTCATACGAGTTTTCAAGACATAGTTATTAAAAGTAGCTGGTATAAATCGATCAGTCCATCAACAAGAACGTAATAATTAAATCATTAATGGAAGCAGCCAGCCCAGATTTCTATGCAACGATCGATATGTTAAAATCGATGACAAGGCGATAAACTTCTAGAAAACTGGATCAGTTCGAAAGCTTGTAATTTGTTATAGATTTATTATCCACTTTGACATTCACGAACAGATATTCTTGACGATTAAAAAGATAACGTCCGATGAATTATTGAATGTTTATCTAACAAAGATGAACAGACGCGTACATATTATATTTTATTAACTGTAGGTCGAAACGAGAAATCGAGCAAAGTTAAATGATGTTATACGAGAATCGCAGCAGGTAGAGATTAGAGTCGAAAATAACCAATTAGTTGACTAACTGTTGGAGCGAACAGCTAATGATGATGATACTTTGACGACCGCGTGGAGGACAGGAAGTCACGGTTACCGCGAAAATAAATTATTAACATGGAATTTACTTAACCTTTGATGCCAGTGAGAAGGAGAGGAAACGCATTTGGGATGTGCTTAATAGTGCTATACTTTTTTTTGATGAGCGTTTTGTGAAATGAAATGAGTTGTAGATAGAATTGTGTGGTCAATTGACTGATTGAGGGGATATTAAAATGGTAGATAGAGGAAGTTGTTGTTGTAATAGCACATGAGATGTAATTTTGGAATTTTTGAATTTTGGATTTTGAGATCTTGGAATTTGGGATTTTAGAATTTTGGAATTTTTGAATTTTGGAATTTGGGATTTAGGATTTTGGAATTTTGGGATTTTGAGATTTTGGAATTTGGGATTTTGGAATTTTGGGATTTTGAGGTTTTGGAATTTTGGAATTTGGGATTTTGGAATTTTGGGATTTTGAGGTTTTGGAATTTTGGAATTTGGGATTTTGGAATTTTGGGATTTTGAGGTTTTGGAATTTTGGAATTTGGGATTTTGGAATTTTGGGATTTTGAGGTTTTGGAATTTTGGAATTTGGGATTTTGGAATTTTGGGATTTTGAGGTTTTGGAATTTTGGAATTTGGGATTTTGGAATTTTGGGATTTTGAGGTTTTGGAATTTTGGAATTTGGGATTTTGGAATTTTGGGATTTTGAGGTTTTGGAATTTTGGAATTTGGGATTTTGGAATTTTGGGATTTTGAGGTTTTGGAATTTTGGAATTTGGGATTTTGGAATTTTGGGATTTTGAGGTTTTGGAATTTTGGAATTTGGGATTTTGGAATTTTGGAATATTGGAACTTTGGATTTTGGAATTTTGGAATTTTGGGATTTTGAGATTTTGGAATTTTGGAATTTTGGAATTTGGAATTTTGGGATTTTGAGATTTTGGAATTTGGAATTTTGGGATTTTGGGATTTTGGGATTTTGGGATTTTGGCATTTTGGGATTTTGGGATTTTGGGATTTGGATTTTTGGAATTTGGAATCTTGGAATTTGGAATCTTGGAATTTGGAATCTTGGAATTTGGAATCTTGGAATTTGGAATCTTGGAATTTGGAATCTTGAAATTTTGAACTTCTGAAATTTGGTATTTTGGAATTTAGATTTTAAAATTTTTGAAGTTCTGAATTTTTGAAATCCCGAAATTTCCCAGAATTCCCGAAACTCCCCAAATTGCAAAAATTCCCCAAGTATTGAAAATTCCCCAGATTGTAAAAATTCCCCAAATTTTAAAAATTTTCCAAATGACAAAAATTCCACAGATTTAACAAATTTCTTAAACTTACATAATTCCCCAAACTACAAAAATTCCCCAAATTTAAAAAATTCACCAAATTTCCACAATTTCCTAGATTTTCAAAGATTTGGAGCTTAGAACTTTCAAATTTAAAAATTTGGAGTTTCAAAATCTTCGAATTTTGATGAATCGTCAAATAAAAAGATCTCAAAAAATTTATCTAAACTCTCACAGACCTTAATAAATATTCAGCTATACAGCAGTCATAACCAACGTAAATTATGACACAAATTTTACGATGCATTAAAATGACAAAATTTCGTCAAATGTTTTTTTACATTAGAATTCACGGATGATACCCGCATAACATTAATGAGACCCTCAAATTCTCACGATCCACTCTCAGCTCTTTAATATTCATTAACTATATCGATAACTTCCTGCCGTCAACTCGTACGATTACGTAAACTCGCATAATTTCAGCAGAAAAATTAATCGATCGTTAGAAAGTTGATGTTACCTTGCAAACTCCTCTAAAACTTACACAATTCAATGTTTTACTCGATAAACGAGTTACTAAATAATCAAAATTGATACAATATTCAATTCTTTCTGCAATAAATTCCTGTGCTTGATTTTCCCGTCAAAAAAGTGGTGCGGAGTTTAAAAAATTTGAAATACCATCACCCGAAGAAAAAACTCGGACATTTTAACGCATTACAGTGAACTGCGGCTGTGCTCTCGAGAGCGAACTTGTAATGAACAAAACACGTTCATTAATAACTCATTAATGGAATATAGCGGTTACTGTTTTTAGTTTAAACGAGTTTCCTTGCGCAACAACTGTTCTCTCTCGGATAACGCATTTTGAATGAAACAGCTTTTCCGGCAAGAATTAAATGACCATTGCCAATTTTATACTGCATGAATTTTCAGTTTATCACGCGGTAATTTACCTGCAAGGTGAATAAACTCGTTATGTAAGAATGTCATTATTCGAAAATCAGTTTTATTAGTTGCTTTTAAATTATCTGTATTTCGTGCATAATATGGATATTATGGACATATGGGGAATTTTGATAATTTACAGAATTTTGAAAACCTAGGGAATTGTGGAAATCTAGGGAATTCTGAAAACTGGGGAATTTTACAAATTTTGAGATTTCGAGAAATCTAGGGAACTTTGAAAATCTGGGGAATTACAGAAATTTGGGAATTTTTGAAATCTGGAAAATTCTAAAAATTTGGGGAATTTTCAAAATTTTAGAATTTCTAAATATCTAGGGAGTTTTCCAAATCTAGTGAATTCTGAATATCTGGGGATTTCGACAAATCTAGAGAACTTTGAATATCTGGGGAATTACAGAAATGTGGGAATTTTGAAAATCCAGGGAATATTCAAAATCGGAGGATTTTTAAATATCTAGAGAATTTTCCAAATCTGGGGAATTCTGAAAATCTGGGGCTTCCGACAAATCTGGGGAATTTTGAATATCGGGGAATTACAGAAATCTGGAAATTTTGAAAATCTAGGGAATTTTCAAAATCGGATGATTTCTAAATATCTAGGGAATTTTCCAAATCTGGAGAATTCTGGAAACCTGGGGAATTATAGAAATTGGCGAATTTTCAGTCTGAGGATTTCTAAATATCTAGGGAATTTTCCAAATATGGAGAATTCTGAAAACCTGGGGAATTCTGAAAATTTGATGAATTATAGGAATTTGGA
Organism: Megachile rotundata; assembly: GCF_000220905.1. Classification (NCBI taxonomy): domain Eukaryota; kingdom Metazoa; phylum Arthropoda; class Insecta; order Hymenoptera; family Megachilidae; genus Megachile; species Megachile rotundata. Next base: position 1,367,572 of record NW_003797154.1, on the reverse strand, counting down.
AATTTTTTAAATCTGGGGAATTATAGGAAAATAACAAATTCTAAATCTAAAAAATTCCGAAATTCCAAATTCGACAATTCCTAATTCCAAAACTTCAAATTCCAGAATTCCTAACTTCAAAATTCCAAAATTCCAAAACTCCAAATTCGACAATTGCTAATTCCAAAATTCCAAAATCCCACTTTTAAGAAATTCAAATTTTTAGTACCTAAATTCCAATTTCCAAAATTCAAAATTCCAATATTTCCGAACTCTGAAAAACCCAAAATCCCAAATATCCTAACATAAAAACAAAGCACTCAATCAACTCCCTAAAAATCGCCCAAAAAATACTCAAACTCGAAATAAAGTACCCCTACCACTTCCTCAACCTACAGTTCCAAAAATTTTCCAGTAATAACAATAGTAATATTACCTATGAATAAACCATACGTTCAAGTCGTTCCCTAATTCCCACCAACTACCCGCAAACTTCCAACCACAAGTGTACCACTTCCTCCGCTCGCAACTGTTCCCAAAAACCGCTCCGAGACGTCCCAATTCTCACACTCGTCACTTTCCTCGCTGTCCATTCAGAAAGCCTCTGAATATTCACGTCCCATTCACTCCAGCTCCAACGTTACGCAACATCGAACAGGATTTCTATCGGCGTAAAAGAATGAACCCGACGGGTTATTAAACGAGGACTTACAACTATCCGATTCATCGACAGTGATCTGAAAACAGGATTTCAAGTACGACCCGTTACTATCATCCGCTCGTCTTGATATAAATACCCGATCGGTGCCCGACAGAGGAAACTAGTTTCTCTGGTGGATTTTTAAACGGCGGAAAAATTACCCTGTCGGGAGGTGCAATTTCGCTTTACTTTGAATACTTAATGTTAATTGATAAACGTGCTCGATGTTGCGGCCGATCGCTTCGGGAAAGTCGTGGCTGATTCAATCCGATAACTCAGCGTTTCCCTCGAGCTGAAACTCCGAGATACGCGATGTAATTTCCGATTTTTAAGGGTGTTTAATATACGGTCTATCGACTTCGACCGGTATCGATACACCTGAGTGCTCGACGGCACCGATAAAAAATCGGATTTTCTTCGGGGTTGCACGAAACGTGTTTTCTTACGAATTCTTTTAGCCATTTTTTATTCATCCTGTTGAGTTATTACGCTCGTTGAGAACTCAATACGTGTAATATCGGGTAGTTTCGCGGAGTCATTTTCGAAATACGAAAGATCGATGCAATAATGTTCTGTATTACGGATACGTGTCTGAATGTAATTACGAGATTGGTTGATGCAACTGACAGCCTTGTATTCGAAATATTAATGCAGGTTTTGTGGAATCTTAAGTTTCTGATATAGCAGGAGTGCTTTTATGTCATCAATTTGTGTCAGACTTTAGCTCTCAGATGGTGTGACGCTACCGACAGCCATATTGTACTTGAAATATTGATGAAGCTCTTATACAGTCATTTTTATTGAATTTTAACTTTTAAACTGATATAGCATGAATGACGTTTTAAGAGATTTTTATGTCATCAATTTGTGTCAGAGATCGTTGTTTGATGGCAGCCATATTGTACTTGAAATATTAATGAAACATTTGTACAGTTTTATTAAATTTTAAGTTTTAAACTGATACAGCACAAGTTTTCAGATGCTTTCGTGTCAGATATGACACTTGGGTTATTGATTGCTATAAATGACCACGAGTTTATTATTATAAATGACCATTCGGTTATTAACAGAATTAATAAAATAGCAATTTTTAAGAATTTCACATAGCAATTTTTCAAGAATTTTGAAGTAGTTCATTGTTTGCTATAATCGTCAGCCATTCTATGTGGAGAATATCGATAAAACATCTGTACAGCCATTTTCAACGCACATCAAGCTTCCAATCCATATAGCATAAGTGCCAGTTTGCTATATTTTTATGTCATTCAAAATGGTGTCAGGGTTTCTATGTTTCGCAATCGATCACTGTTTGATATAACTGTCAGCCATTTTGTACAAGGAATATTGACGAAGCGTTTTCACAGTAATTTCCAGCAAACTTTAAAACTCAAATTTAACATACTTGTCATTTTGCGTCGGTTTTGTGTCATAAAATTATTTCAAACTTCAGAAATGAAGTTCACTGTTTTCTTCAACTGTCCGCCATTTTGTATTGCGTACATTAACGAAATGGTTGCTCGGTAACTTTCAGCAAGCTTCGAGCTGCAGATTGATGTAATAAGTGCCACTTTCAATTATTTTTGTGTCATCAAACAGTAATGAACTTTGGAAATTTAGAAATAACTCGCTGCTTGCTTTAACTGACCAGCCATTCTACATTACGAATTTTTATGAAATGATATAATAATTTTCAGCAAACTTCAGGCTTCAAATTGATATAAGTACTATTCGGTATTAATTTTATCACATCGAAATATGTTAGAATTCAGAAATTTTGAAATCGGTCACTGCTTGCGGTAACTGTCCGTCAGGCAGATTGTAGGAATATTTATGAAACGTTTAGGCAGGCATTTTTAACGAGTTCAAGCTTCAAATTTATGTAGCATAAGTTCTAGTTTGCCATATTTTTCTGTTATTGAAAATCGTGTCTATGTTTTGATTATTGTTTAGTAACTGTTCGTCGGCCATTTTATAGTAGAAATAGTGGAACATTTATGTAGTAAGTTTAATGAATCTTACACTTGAAGTTTGTACATCACATCTGCTAGTTTATGTTACTTTTACGTCACTAAAAGTGACAAACTTTCTATGGCTCAAAATTCACCACTGCTTCCTCTAAATGACGTCAGCCATTTTATGTTCAAAGTATTAATAAAAATTTTATGCAGTCACTTTCAGTAAACCTTGAACTTAAAATTGATATATTATAATTGTTTACTTTTGTTATTTCGTCACTAAAACTTATGACAAATTTTCAATGGCTCTAAATTGACCACTGCTTCCTCTAATTGTCCGTCAGCCATTTTATATTAAAAATATCGACGAATTGTCCATCCGCCATTTTGTAATAATACGAAACATACACAGTGCGTTTTACACAGTAAGGTTTAAGCTTAAAACTGATATAAATGTAATTTTGCATTCATTTTCTGTTATAAAAATTTAGACTTGAATTTTAGAATCGACTGTTTGGTGTAATTGTCCGTCCGCCATTTTGTAGCAATCTTGACGAAACGTTTATATAGTAAGTTTTATCAAGGTTTAACCTTAAAATTGATATAAATGCAATTTAGCATTAATTTTATCCCATGAAAATTTGTTGAACTTGAAGAATTTTGATATTGATCACCGTTTGATGTAACGTCTACCATCTTGGAATAGAAATATTAGCTTTTGTATAGTAATTTTATTAGTGTTTATTTGTATACTAATTTTCAGCAAACTTGAACCTTCACATTAATGTAAATTAAGCACCTTATAATACTTTTACTTTGTTGACTTGTTGAGTTTTTATAAAAAATATTAATAAACAAATTACCCAATCCTCTTCACAAAATTTATTCTCATTTGTTCAAATCGATGAGCATTTTCGTAATTCACGAAAATTCAATGATCATAATTTTAAAACTTGATTCGACGTCTTTGCGTCCGTTGCATCCGTTGCATTTATTACATTCGCATGTTCGCATGCATTATTATTCGATTGCATCGGTTCCCAGTTAGTTATTTCTTTTTCTCGATAAACTTCGATGTCAGGTAACATATTGCGACGGCTTTTATAAATTTCTATCCCAAAAGAGCTCACTGAATTTATGCGTTCGCTGCCGTTTTCTACCGTAGTCTACATCCTGTGTAAGGAACACCTCGAATTCATATTTCTACCCACGCTATAATTTTTCTCCTTTCTGTTTCTGTTTATACTCATTTTTCATTTTTGCGTTTTTACTTTTAACAGAACATAAACCACTCTGATTCGTGCTATGCGACGCGCCATTTACTGAAAATTATTTTCCTCCGTTGAAATTTTTTAAATTTTGGGATTTTTGATTCAAGGACTTGCAAACTTGGAAATTTGTAAAATTGCGTGTGGAATATTTAGGATTTTATGATCGGTAGAGGAAATTTAAAAATTTTAAGAGACGGAAATATGGACATTTGAAGATTTGAAAATTTGGAATTTGGAAATTTTAGTAATTTGCAAATTATATTTCAAAATTTTGAAATTTAGAAGGTTGAGAATAATTTCCTGAAGAACTTCAAATATTTATCAATTCTTCAATCTCTAAATGTAGAAATTTACATTTTAATATAATTAAAATAATTCAAAATCAATATACTAAAAAATTTAGAAACTCTATTCTCAAATTAAAAATTTAAAAAAATGTAGAAATTGTATCTGCAAATTTTATTTGCAAATAAAAGATCTTAACCTGAGAGAAATGTAAATATTCAAAAATTAGATTTAAGATTTAAATCATCGTTTATCGATACAGAAACGACATAACCTCAAAATATCGTGAAGTATCGATAATATATCGAGCACCTGAGGTTTCAATTAACTGTCTAATTTTTGTAACATAGCTGCAATATATGTGGCATTGTGTACCACGGTAAAGGGATATAAAACTCGTGTATACAGATTTTTACGCGGTTTCGATTGAACAACCTATCGAATCGAATCGATACTATCGAGGTGAAACACGCCATTGTCACGTGGTTCGATAAGAAATCTCTCCGAACTGCAAAAGACACGGGAATGCAGTCGAACTGCATTCTTGTCTTCTTGTTTCTTTCGTTTTCATTGTTTCACGGTGGTTTGGCATTTTGTAAAAATTAACACATTCTGGGATACTTGAAGTCGTATAAACGGGATTGGATTAACAGAGTTATGACAGTGCAGTGCTGTTTATTTTGGGGTGATATATTGCTCTAACCGTAGTTACTGTAGATTTGTTAAATAAATAAACAAATAATGTAAATAAATATAATAAATATTATTGTAAATTTATTATATTACATTTAATGTAGTTATCATTTATTTTGTATACAATAAAATATTTGTTGTATTAATTTTATTAAGAATTAAGAGAATGATAATATTAACAATAATATTGAACATATTAATATTATTAATAATTATGTTGTATTGTGTAATAATTTGTATTTATAAAATTTATTAGTAATATTAACACACAGGCAATTAATATTTTTACTGTTTTACTAAAATAGTAAAGTTTAACATTAATGTTTTATATCAAAAATTGATACCTAATATTAATTTTAATAATAATTCACAATAATTAATTTCAATATTAAATATTTTATATTAAATATCAATTTTAATAATAACTGATTTTAATTAATTTTAACATCATTTTTTACATTGGACACTTAATATTGAATATTAATATTAATTTTCACTAGTTAATTTTGACATTAATTTTGACATTATTTAAACAACAAATTTGCTTCTAAACAAAATTAACAATCTCAACAATAATCGACTTTAAATTTAATAATCTAAAACGACACAAAATTTCAACTTTTTATCCCCCCCCAAAAAAAACGACAAACTCTGCTTTTTGTTTCTGAACGGTATAAGCAACCCCTTCTCGCTCCATTTAATCGCATCCCTATGTCACGCGAATTCCATGCAGATTTCAAAATCTATAAACGTGCACAAACGCTCTATTCGCGATATTTCACTTTTAGTAAATTCATTCTTGAAATTGTATTCGCTGCCGAAACAGACGACCAAATAATTTTCCAATACATTTTCAATTTGTTTAATCTCTTATGAAGCCCCGTGACAGGACAATGATCGCGTTAACGGAGAATAGAATTTTCAACGAAGAGGCACAACAAATTCGCGTCGAGTGAAGATTATTAAATCGTAAATCGGATCGATGAATTTTATAGAATTTCGTGGTGCTATCTTTCCCGCGGAATTATTTGTTCAAAAATTTTCTGTCTGTCTCTCCCAATCGCTAAAATGGTTCAAATCGAAATAAATGAACAAAGAGATCATTGACCGTGTATACAGGGTCTCTCACAACTAGTGTACGTCCCTGAAATGGGGGATAGCTGACGTGATACTGAATAAGCTTTCCTTTTGTAAAATTGGGGTTTGAAGCTCCGTTTTCGAATTATTAAGGAAAAACACGGATCAATCAGAGCGCGAGGATTATTACGCGTTGTATTACTACGCGTTGGTTAACTACGCGTTAGATTACCACGCGTTAGATTCCTACGCTTAGAATTACCACGCGTTGCATTACTACGCGTTCGACTACTACGCGTTGCATTACTACGCGTTGAACTCCTATCCGTTGAATATCCACGCGCTGGATTACTACGCGTTGGATATCCACACGCTGAATTACTACGCGTTAGATTACCACGCATTAGATTCCTACGCTTATTACCACGCATTAGATTCCTAC
>NW_003797154.1:1348713-1358852 GCF_000220905.1 Megachile rotundata | reverse complement strand
GAAATTGAGAAATTGAGAAATTGAGAAATTGAGAAATTGAAAAATTAGGAAATTGAAAAATTGGGAAATTGAAAAATTGGGAAATCAAATTGCAAAATTGAGAAATTGAAAAATTGAAAAATTAAGAAATTGAAAAATTGGGAAATTGAAAAATTGAGAAATTGAGAAATTGAGAAATTGAAAAATTGAAAAATTAAGAAATTGAAAAATTGGGAAATTGAAAAATTGAGAAATTGAAAAATTGAGAAATTGAAAAATTGAAAAATTGAAAAATTGAAAAATTGAAAAATTGAAAATCGAAAACAGGTAATCGAAAAACCGAAAAGTCGTGAAATCAAAAATCGAAAAATGGAAAGATTGAAAAATTGAAAAATTGAAAAATTGAAAAATCGAAAGCCGATAATCGAAAAATCGTGAAATTGAAATTCGAGATTCGAAAAATCGAGAAAAGATCGAATAATCAAATAATCGATTAACCACCTTCGCAATTAAAAATACACTCGATAATTAATTAATTGCCATAATTTAACTTTCTCACTTCTCCACACGTATCATAATACTTATTCTATCCTCTTCAAGAATTTCCATCCGGTTATAATATTTTAACATGATTTAGATTTAAATTCGTGCAGTTAAGTTTCGCAGTATCATGCTCCGAAGTTTAATCACTTTCCCCAGAAATTTATTAGTTAACCGATTACCAATACCAGGAAATTTCACAGACGAGTTCGAAGCAAACTATTCGTAGCATTGATTCACGTATTTCAAGCTGTTTCGACACATTTCCCCATTCCGCGTCTTCCGGTACGCGCGATTTCTTTCCGCCGTTCATTTTCGCGAAAGCTTTCGCAAGCTTTTGAACGGGAACACTGCAAAGAGAACCGACAAGAAAGAAATTTCTGCCGGTTTCCATTTTATTCCTCATTTTAATCTACTTTTATATTTTCGATGCGTTCAGATAAATCGATTTTGCCGAACAGACCCAGCCAACAGCAATTTCATGAGTTTCCGCTTTATTTTTCATTGATGAAAATAGCAAACGGCCCGGTACAGCTCCGATGGCGTCTCCAATTACGAATTCGATCAGACATTTAAATGGAACATTTGAAAAAATACCGGTAAACATTAGTCCCCTTTGGATTTCATTGGATTTGCTTTATTTACATTTCTGTTTGATTTCATTGTTCCATCGGGATTAATTTGTCGGCTAATACCGATGCTGTTATGCAACAGTCAGTTTTTGTACTAATTTATTTTGTTTACTGCTGGAAATGAGGCAATAATTCGCATTACAGAGTTTTCAATCTCTTCATTTATTTTTTTGACTTCACAATTTTGAAATTCTTCGATTTTTTCAATTTCGATTTTTCCGGCTTTCGATTTCTCGATTTATCGATTTCTTGATTTCTCGATTTATCGATACTTCTTGAGATTTCTCGATTTCTCGATTTCTCGATTTCTCGATTTCTCGATTTCTCGATTTCTCGATTTCTCGATTTCTCGATTTCTCGATTTCTCGATTTCTCGATTTCTCGATTTCTCGATTTCTCGATTTCTCGATTTCTCGATTTCTCGATTTCTCGATTTCTCGATTTCTCGATTTCTCGATTTCTCGATTTCTCGATTTCTCGATTTCTCGATTTCTCGATTTCTCGATTTCTCGATTTCTCGATTTCTCGATTTCTCGATTTCTCGATTTCTCGATTTCTCGATTTCTCGATTTCTCGATTTCTCGATTTCTCGATTTCTCGATTTCTCGATTTCTCGATTTCTCGATTTCTCGATTTCTCGATTTCTCGATTTCTCGATTTCTCGATTTCTCGATTTCTCGATTTCTCGATTTCTCGATTTCTCGATTTCTCGATTTCTCGATTTCTCGATTTCTCGATTTCTCGATTTCTCGATTTCTCGATTTCTCGATTTCTCGATTTCTCGATTTCTCGATTTCTCGATTTCTCGATTTCTCGATTTCTCGATTTCTCGATTTCTCGATTTCTCGATTTCTCGATTTCTCGATTTCTCGATTTCTCGATTTCTCGATTTCTCGATTTCTCGATTTCTCGATTTCTCGATTTCTCGATTTCTCGATTTCTCGATTTCTCGATTTCTCGATTTCTCGATTTCTCGATTTCTCGATTTCTCGATTTCTCGATTTCTCGATTTCTCGATTTCTCGATTTCTCGATTTCTCGATTTCTCGATTTCTCGATTTCTCGATTTCTCGATTTCTCGATTTCTCGATTTCTCGATTTCTCGATTTCTCGATTTCTCGATTTCTCGATTTCTCGATTTCTCGATTTCTCGATTTCTCGATTTCTCGATTTCTCGATTTCTCGATTTCTCGATTTCTCGATTTCTCGATTTCTCGATTTCTCGATTTCTCGATTTCTCGATTTCTCGATTTATCGATTTATCGATTCTTCTCGATTTCTCGATTTATCAACTGTTTTTAATTATTCCATATTTTTTTATTTGTCAATTCATCAATTTTCCAATTTCTAAATTTTTTAATATTGCACTAAAAATTACTACATTCGTTGGTTATAATTTTGCCAAATTTGATATCAAAAGACTCAGTACATATTTTATTTACCCTAGATTGCACTAATAAACACTAATTTATCTTCTCATTTTCAATAACTCAATATTATGATTTTTAGTGCAAAAAATCATTTTGTGTACTTAACAATTCCACCTTTAAACACGGATGAATATACTACATAACACTCGAGACAAAAAGCAGTTCACGGTAATTCACAAAACTGAGCTAATCTGTCACGGTGCAGTTACCTTCGCTGTACAACCATTTACCAATTCGAACAAATTAACATTGAGATCCAATTTACATGCTACAAGGAGAACACAGTGTATCCTCAGGCAAATCATAATTAACCATCGCGCAGAACATATTCACGTATTAGGAAGGATATATCGTGGGGCAAGCTGCAATTGGAACTTTCATCAAGAACAACAAGCTTCCATCAACGGAAATGTAATCGTAATACACTTCGTGCGACAACATTTCAATTTATTGCCGTTTCAGAAATATACTGTTTATTGCCACTTTGAAAATGTGCTTTACATTCATTGCTACTTTGCATTTTCATTTCTTTATTTATCGAGTGTTCAAATTCTTTATTTATGAAATATTTTATTCCACTTGGTAAGTATGAGGCGCTTCTTATATTGCATAACATGGTATATTGCATATATGCAATATTTTGTTAGTTTATTAACTAAATTTAAATAAGCTTGAAATTTAACATAATTTGGTATGGGAATAAGTTTAAATTCTATCAAAAAATGATAACATGTGTAATATAAGACGGCGGACAGTTAACGAAAGCAGTAGGTTGTTTTTGGATTTTTAATTATAATACAGTTTGAGGATGTATAATTTATGTTATAACTATTTGGTGTTTAGAATAAATGGTTATAAGTGGTTCATTAATATTCTTCGTGTAAAGTGGCGGACAGTTACAGAAAGCAGTGACCTATTTCGAAAAATGAAGTTAACACGATTTGACAACACAGAAATGCTTTAAATTTGTTACTGATTACATACACTTATCATCATATATGAATATAAGATGTGTGGTGGACACTTAGAGCGAGCAGTGTGCCGTTTCTAAGTTTCTGATGTTCTGTATTATTTTAGAAGAAAATGATGCAAAGTGGCACTTGTGACATATCAAATTAAAGCTCAGAGTTCACTGAATACTGCTGTGTACACATTTCCTTAGTATGGTTGATATGTGACAGTTAGAGCAAGCAGTGGTTCATTTCTAACGTTCAGTAGTATTGTACAAGAAAGTAATGCAAAGTGATGCTTGTGACATATCAAATTAAAGCTCAGAGTTCACTGAATACTACTGTATACATATTCCTTAGTATGGTTGATATGTGACAGTTAGAGCAAGCAGTGGTTTGTTTCTAACGTTCAGTAGTATTGTACAAGAAAGTAAAGCAAAGTAGCGCTTGTGACATATCAAATTAAAGTTCAGAGTTCACTGAATACTACTGTATACATATTTCCTTAGTATGGTTGATATGTGACAGTTAGAGCAAGCAGTGTTTCATTTCTAACGTTCAGTAGTATTGTACAAGAAAGTAAAGCAAAGTGGCGCTTGTGACATATCAAATTAAAGTTCAGAGTTCACTGAATACTACTGTATACATATTTCCTTAGTATGGTTGATATGTGACAGTTAGAGCAAGCAGTGTTTCATTTCTAACGTTCAGTAGTATTGTACAAGAAAGTAAACCAAAGTGGCACTTGTGACATATCAAATTAAAGCTCAGAGTTCACTGAACACTACTGTATACATATTTCCTTAGTATGGTTGATATGTGACAGTTAGAGCAAGCAGTGTTTCATTTCTAACGTTCAGTAGTATTGTACAAGAAAGTAAAGCAAAGTCGCACTTGTGACACATCAAATTAAAGCAAAAAGTTCACAGAATCCAGCTACATATTTACTTCATCACCAAAATTCCACTCAAAACAAAATTGCTGCCATTACAGCGAATGAAGCGCGCTCTGAAATCGCTCCAAAAAACCGTCTAAAATCTTCCAAACGACAAAACCGCAAGATTCCGTGCAGTTAATAGCGAGTGAAATAGAATGCTGTTGCAACGAAACCAGTGAACAGTCAAGCTATTAGCGTGGATGCGCAGATAATGAAATACAAACCATTCCATTAATGCCGGTACGGCGTTGCATTTCAAGCTCACCCCGAACAAGTCTTTCGAAAGGGCTTCCTCCAATTACGGTATACAGGATCTCGGTAAATTCACGATTGAACGTTCGAGAGCAAATAGGCTCGGAGGTTCTTCGATATGACTAGACAAGCACGTGAAAATCACCGCTGTTCGAGCTGGCCGGTGATCAAAAGCAACGCGTAAACGCGGCTTCGTAGCTGACCATAGCATGTCTGCTGCGAGCATAAAAGAGCCCCGGCGATCAAGATACACACAGAGCTCGATTATAAAGGACGAGAACGGTGTACAAGCGGAAAGGAACTAGCCGGCGGGAAAAGCGGAGAGGGGATGGGGTTGTCGTGGTTTCGTGGCGTGCAGCTTGTAAAAAGGTACAGAGAACTGCCGAGAATGCTAGTGGTAACACACCGATAGTGCTGTTTAACGAGAAAATTATTATTTGTGTTTTAGTTATGTTGGTGGTGCAATTCTTTGACTGACATGTTAATTCTGATCTTGATCAGGTATTGATGGTCAGATATTGATGACTAGTTATTTAAAAGTGATTCGAAGAAAATTCGCTGCTGGGATTTTGGAATTTGGGAATTTTGGGATTTGGGAATTTTGGGATTGGGGAATTTTGGGATTGGGGAATTTTGGGATTTGGGAATTTTGGGATTTGGGAATTTTGGGATTTGGGAATTTTGGGATTTGGGAATTTTGGGATTTGGGAATTTTGGGATTTGGGAATTTTGGGATTTGGGAATTTTGGGATTTGGGAATTTTGGGATTTGGGAATTTTGGGATTTGGGAATTTTGGGATTTGGGAATTTTGGGATTTGGGAATTTTGGGATTTGGGAATTTTGGGATTTGGGAATTTTGGGATTTGGGAATTTTGGGATTTGGGAATTTTGGGATTTGGGAATTTTGGGATTTGGGAATTTTGGGATTTGGGAATTTTGGGATTTGGGAATTTTGGGATTTGGGAATTTTGGGATTTGGGAATTTTGGGATTTGGGAATTTTGGGATTTGGGAATTTTGGGATTTGGGAATTTTGGGATTTGGGAATTTTGGGATTTGGGAATTTTGGGATTTGGGAATTTTGGGATTTGGGAATTTTGGGATTTGGGAATTTTGGGATTTGGGAATTTTGGGAATTATGGGATTTGGGAGTTGTGAGATTTGAGAATTTTGTGATTTGGGTATTTTGGGATTTAGGAATTTTGGGATTTGGGAGTTGTGAGATTTGAGAATATAGGAAATTGGGAATTTTGGGATTTGGTAATTTAGGGATTTGGAAATTTAGGGATTTGGGAATTGTGGGATTTGAAAATTTAGGGATTTAGGAATTTTGGGGTCTGGGAATTTAGGGACTTTTTAACTTAGTGATTTGGTAATTTAGGGATTTGAGAATTTAGAGATTCGGGAATTTAGGGAATTTTTAACTTAGCGACTTGGTAATTTAGGGAATTTTTAATTTAGTGACCTGCTAATTTAGGGATTTGAGAATTTAGGGACTTTTTAACTTAGTGATTTGGTAATTTAGGGATTTGAGAATTTAGAGATTCGGGAATTTAGGGAATTTTTAACTTAGCGACTTGGTAATTTAGGGAATTTTTAATTTAGAGACCTGGTAATTTAGGGATTTGGAAATTTAGGGATTTTGGAATTTAGGGAATTTTTAACTTAGTGATTTGATAATTTAGTGAATTTTTAACTTTATGATCTGGTAATTTAGGGAATTTAGAATTGAGTCATTTCTGAATTTAGAATTTTTGGAATTTAGTGATTTTTTAATTTTGGGATGTGGAAATTTAGAGAATTGGTAATTAGGTAATTTAGGGACTTTTTAACTTAGGGATTTTGAAATTTAGGAATTTAGTAATTTAGGGTACTGGAAATTTATGGAATTTTCGCTGTAGGAAGTTTAAAATTTAGGGGTTTGAGTATTTAAAGACCTGAAATAAAAAAATATGGAGATTTGAAAATCAGAAAATATGGAAATTTCAAAAATTGTAAATTTGCACCTTTAGAAATTTTGTACATTTGTAAACTCAGGGATTTAGAAATTTTGGAATTTAAAAATTTGTAAATTTCAGCACTTCTAAATTCACAATTTTGAGAATTTCTGAATTTTGTTATTTCACAATAAATAAATTTAGGGCTTTTTTAATTGTGGGATCTTGGGAACTTTGGAATTTCAGTGTTTAGGAAATAGGAAATTTGAGGATTTCATAATATTATATTTTTATACATTTGCAACTTTATAGTTTTATACTTTTGTAATTTTGTAATTTTGTAATTTGGTAATTTAGTAATGTAACTTTGTAATATTATATTTCTGTAATTTTATACTTTTATAATTTTGTAATCTTATGATCTTATAACCTTGTAATTTTGTAACTTTATAATGTAACTTTGTAATATTATATTTCTGTAATTTTATACTTTTATAATTTTGTAATCTTATGATCTTATAACCTTGTAACTTTGTAATTTTATAATGTAACTTTGTAATATTATATTTCTGTAATTTTATAATTTTATAATTTGTAATCTTATGATCTTATAACCTTGTAATCTTGTAATTTTATGCTGCAACTTTGTAATATTATATTTCTGTAATTTTGTAATTTGTAATCTTATGATCTTATAACCTTGTAATTTTGAAATTTTGTAATGTAACTTTGTAATATTATATTTCTGTAATTTTGTAATTTGTAATCTTATGATCTTATAACCTTGTAATTATATAATTTTTTACTGTTGTAGTGTAATTATGTAATTTTATATTTTTATAATATCATGATTTCGTTGTGTAACTATATAATCTTCTAATTTCCTATTTTGCTTATTCCGTATTATAATTTCGTCGTACAATTCACAAATGTTCAACATAAAAATCTCCAATTCCAAATAAACCCAAACTCTCCATAAACCAAGTAACAAAACTCCTCCCCGCAAAACACACCACATCCGTATCAGCATAACCGCAGACTGTCGGTTTCCTCAAAAACTCATGTAAGTTAGGCGAGTTAGGTCCTAAATATTCCTGGTCTCAGGCATACAATGGTTAAAGAAGAATTATTGGCCATCCTCGTAGCATCGAAACAAACAACAATGACTCGAGCGAGGCTCGCTGTTATCGCTGAGGATCGGCAGAGCCAAGAATACGCTGGGATGACAAGCGAGCAGGCACAAGACTCGCGCGGAGAATCCGAAAGAGGAGAGGAGCAGAGAGGAGAGGGGAGGGTGAGATACAACGGTGCAGCACGGGTGCAGGTGCATCGAGTTGGTCGCTCGACGTTCGCGTGGCGTGCAACAAGGATATGCTGATACGGGAATATCTTTAAGCGTTATGGTTGAACGAGGATACAAACGACGGTGAAGAGAAACGAGCCCAAGCCGGTTCTGTCTGCCAGCAGCCTCGCGCTAACACTTATACAGGAGAACAAAACTGAACGGATGGAACCGTTTTTCCAGAATGGTGTACAGGGTGCTTCAGCATGTATGCTGAATGGGAGGATATTTATTTTGAGATAGAATTTTTGTGTGAGTTTTGAAATGTCGAAATTGATGAATTTCATATTTTTGAAATTTTTTTTAATTTATTGAATATTTGGCGGATCTTCAATTTTGAGTTACTGAACCCTTATATGTATGTATTTGTGAATTTATATGTCAGGAAATATTCGAATTTAGAAATTAGTAAGTTTGCCATACAAATCTGGAACGTTTCAAATATATGAAGGTAGAAATTTGCTAATTTATTTACGAATTTACGAATTTACGAATTTATGAATTTACGAATTTACGAATTTACGAATTTACGAATTTACGAATTCATGAATTCCCGAATTTACGAATTTACGAATTTACGAATTTACGAATTTACGAATTTACGAATTTACGAATTCACGAATTTACGAATTCACGAATTTACGAATTTACGAATTCATGAATTTAATCTGGAACGTTTCAAATATATGAACGAATTCCCGAATTTACGAATTTACGAATTTACGAATTTACGAATTCCCGAATTCCCGGAATCCCGAATTTAGGAATTTACGAATTTACAAATTAACAAATTAACAAATTAACAAATTAATAAATTAACAAATTAACAAATTAACAAATTTACGAATTTACAAAATTACAGATTTGCAACATTTCAAATTTATAAATTGCTGAATTCCTAGATACCCAAATTTGCAGATTTCAGAATCACTAAATTTACAAATTTGCATCTACTTAAATTGATAAACTTCTAAATTTCAAAATCCAAACTTTCTTAAATTTCTACATTTCCAAATCATAAAATTGCCAAATTTAACAATTTACTTTATAAGTCATTCAATTGTAAAATTCGTAAATTTCTAAATTTGAGAATTCCTAAATTTCCAATTTCAAAAATTTACAAATCCCTAAATTCCAAAATTTATATGTTTACGAATACCTCAACTGTTAAACTTCTACGTCTACAAATTCCAAAACTGTTAAATTTCTCAACTTCTATATTACACAATTACTAAATTCCCTAACTGTTGAATTTTCAAAATGACACCTTAAATTTCCAAATAATTAACTTTTAATTTCCAAATTCCAAAGTTCATAAATTTCAAAATCCCTAAGTTCTCAAAACCATAAATTACTAGATCCGTAAGTTAAAAAGTCCCTAGATTCCCAAATCCCTAAGCTTGAAAATCCCTAAATTACTAAATTCCTAAGCTAAAAAGTCCCTGGGTTTCCAAATTCCTAGGATTAAAAATTCCTACATTACTAGATCCCTGATCCCTAAGATAAAAAGTTCCTGGACTCCCAAATACTTAAGATTAAAAAAAAACAAAATTACTAGATCCCTAAGTAAAAAAATCACTAAATTCCCAAATCTCTAAATTCCCAGATCCCCCTAATTCCCAAAACCCTAAATTTCCATATCCTTAAATCCCCAAATCTCTAAATTTCCAAAACCTTGAATTCCCACATCCCTAAATTACCAAATCCCTAAACTGCCAAATCCTTAAATTTCTGTATTCCTAAATTCCCGAACCTCAAAATTCCCAAATCCCAAAATTCCCAAATCCCAAAATTCCCAAATCCCAAAATTCCTGTATTCTAAAATCTCCAAATCCCCAAATCCCCAAACCCCCAAATCTCCAAATTCCGAAATCTCAAAATTCTTAAGTCTCCAAATCCCCAAATCCCCAAATCCCCAAATCCCCAATCCCCAAATCCCCAAATTATAAACATCACAACTTCAAACGATATAATGTTCCCAGCGTTCAACCGTCGCTATACAGGGTGTCCCGCAATTAGTGTAGGACCCGAAAAGGGGTGGTAGGTGGGGCGATTCTGAACAACTTTTTCCTTTGCCAAAATATTGGTTGAGGCTCCATTTTCGAGTTATTAGCAAAAAACACTGACCAATGAGAGCGTGC
>NW_003797154.1:1337959-1348345 GCF_000220905.1 Megachile rotundata | reverse complement strand
ACGATTATTCATAGATATGTATGTTTAACGATACGCTATATTCTCATTATAAGGTATCCGAATTGAGGAATCGATATTATATTGTATTTTATTAGAAGACATTGTTAGACTGGCCACGGATCGCGGTTTCGTTCTCGATCGCGAGGCATACGTCGCGAACGGTTGCCATGCAACGATGATCTGTTGAACGACTGCGGCGTCGATCGACAGTCATCGTTTATTGTCGAAAGATACGTGTTGAAATAAAATGTATCGTTGTTTTTAATCAAAAATTCTGTTTTCTTGCTTTCAAGATAATATAGTTTAAATTATTTCTGAATATTCGTTTATGTGTTTTCATTCGTCGTATTTATGTGTTGAACTCACAGTGAAAATTAGTGAAAATTAGTGAAAAATGACAGAAAAAAGTGATAATGAAAACTGTGATAATGAGAGATGACAGTGATAGGTGACAGTGAAGTTTCTTGAGAGTTTTTTCAGAATTTCTATTATTTATGAGAACAGTAAGGATCGGTGGATCGACCCAGTGACAGAGATGCATTTTCATCGTGATTATTTGCGGTTCAATGGGTGAGTTACATTTAAATTTATTAATTATTCAATTCAAATTTTTATTTGTTGAATAGAAAAGTTATTTAATTTTTAAAAAATGAGAATTTGTTCTTTTTCATCATCACAATATCGAACGAAAATAATTTTCCATATTTTATCCATTATTTCTTTGCCATAACGAATAAACGTATCGAATAAATTCGATTTATTCTGATTACGTGAGTAGGGACTGATTTCGTTATTTCTTATTCATGAATGAATGATAATTCAAGAATAATCCAGATTTTTTATTCATTATTCGATGTAATTTTCACCTAACAGCTTTCTATTATACCGACGTTATACCGACGTTATACCGACGCGGTATCAATACATTTGTTCACGACGACGATCAGCCGTCACATTCGAAGCTTTTGCTCACGCTTTCGCGCGCCTGGTCTATGCGCGCTCTCATTGGTCAGTGTTTTTTGCTAATAACTCGAAAATGGAGCCTCAACCAATATTTTGGCAAAGGAAAAAGTTGTTCAGAATCGCCCCACCTACCACCCCTTTTCGGGTCCTACACTAATTGCGGGACACCCTGTATATTGTCGACACAGCATCGCATATAGAATATACATTTATATTTTTATCGAGCTTCAAGCATTGTTCTAACAGCAAGTAAATAAATAATGTCGATAAAGGCGCGATTCGAAGCCATCACTATCTGTTTCTCAAGAAAGAACTCGTTCGTGGATGGCCCCGGGGCTATCAACCCAATCTCAAGCGGCACGAAACGGCCAACTTCATCCATTCGCATAACTCGACGAGCGGAAACACTCCTATCCGCTTTGTCCTCTCGAGAATACGCGGCCGATCGCACGCGACATTTTCGCCTGATACCGAACGAGTTCTTTTCGCGAATGTGGCTTCGCGTACTTTCCTTCTTTCCGCGGGCAAACATCGGTGAACATAAACAGCCTGTATAAACATGGGATATTCCTGGAACGGTGGCATAAAATGAGGGTGAATCCAACTGAGAAACTAGGTGAAAAATGTACAATGAAATGGAATAGAATTTCTGAGGGAAAGGAATTAATCGATATGTTGTGTAGTACTTTTATGGAGGTCTGTTTGTGGCAATATAACGAGATTACTTTTAATACGGATTAGAATGTCGCTTGTGAGGTAAAACTGAATTTTTGAACAAAATTTATGGATTTAGTGAAGAATTTAAATATTTGAAAATTTATGTAAAGATGGCAATATAGCAAGAGTGTACTATGTTTGATGAAATAAAGGGAGTAATATAGTAATATCGTTTCTAACTGCTAAATATTCCTTAACAAAATTGATACAGTCAGTAACAAATTAAGACGCGTGAAAGTCTGCTCAGATGGCAATATAACGAGAGTCTACAATATTTGATCGGATGAACACGCTAACATCATTTTGCCATTAAAATTACAATTTGTATTTACAATCAAGTTTGATAGGGTTAGAGAAGAATTTGAGTACATGAAAATGTACATAGAAACGGCAATATAACAAGACTCTACTGTACTTGAATAAATTAGTACAGTAACACATTAACATCGCTTCTAAATATTAAAAGATGTATTTCTTAACAAAAGTGGTACGGTCAATGAATAATTTAATGGTAATATGAGAATTTATTAATTTTATTATATTACTTTTTAACCGGAAACTCCCTACATAATACAGGATGTGCTTGAAAGATAGCAGAAATCTGCAAAGTGTATAATGATTGTAATTGTAATGTCGATGACGAGGATGACGACAATGACGGACAAGTTTCAGATTGATGCTTTCCTTTACGCTTTGAACAGGAAAGTCTTTATATACAGGTGGAGATGTCCTTAACGCGATGGCTGGCATAATAAATATAACTGTTCACACACGTACATATGTGCAAGCAGCGGAAAGTAAAAGTGTAAATATCATAGAAGAGGAATATTTGAAATTTTGAAAATATGGAAATTTGAATATTAATGTGAAAAATTACTAATCAAATTTAAAGATTTGTAATCGATTACTGACATAACGCCATTTTGTACTAGGAATATTGACAAAACGTTTAAACAGTAATTTTCAGCAAACTTTAAAACTCAAATTTAACATACTTGTCATTTTGCGTTGGTTTTGTGTCATAAAATTATTTCAAACTTCAGAAATGAAGTCCACTGTTTGCTTCAACTATCCGCCATTTTGTATTACGTGCATTAACGAAATGGTTGCACGGTAACTTTCAGCAAGCTTCGAGCTGCAGATTGATGTAATAAGTGCCACTTTCAATTATTTTTGTGTCATCAAACAGTAATGAACTTTGGAAATTTAGAAATAACTCGCTGCTTGCTTTAACTGACCAGCCATTCTACACTACGAATTTTTATGAAATGATATAATAATTTTCAGCAAACCTCAGGCTTCAAATTGATATAAGTACTATTCGGTATTAATTTTATCACATAGAAATATGTTAGAATTCAGAAATTTTGAAATCGGTCACTGCTTGCGGTAACTGTCCGTCAGGCAGATTGTAGGAATATTTATGAAACGTTTATGTAGGCATTTTTAACGAGTTCAAGCTTCAAATTTATGTATCATAAGTTCTAGTTTGCTATATTTTTCTGTTATTGAAAATTGTATCTATGTTTTGATTATTGTTTAGTAACTGTCCGTCGGCCATTTTGTAGTAGAAATAGTGGAACATTTATGTAGTAAGTTTAATGAATCTTACACTTGAAGTTTGTACATCACAACTGCTAGTATATGTCACTTTTACGTCACTAAAAGTGACAAACTTTCTATGGCTCAAAATTAACTGCTTCCTCTAAATGACGTCAGCCATTTTATGTTCAAAGTATTAATAAAAATTTTATGCAGTCACTTTCAGTAAACCTTGAACTTAAAATTGATATATTATAATTGTTTATTTTTGTTATTTCGTCACTAAAACTTATGACAAATTTTCAATGGCTCTAAGTTGACCACTGCTTCCTCTAATTGTCCGTCAGCTATTTTATATTAAAAATATCGACGAATTATCTATCCGCCATTTTGTAGTAATACGAAACATACAAAATAAGTTTTATCAAGGTACAAGCTTGAAATTGACGTAAATGCAATTTTTCATTAATTTACTGTGTTAAAATTTTAGACTTGAATTTTAGAATCGACTGTTTGGTGTAACTGTCCATCAGCCATTTTGTAATAGAAATATTAATATATTTATGTAGCTTCATACAATGAATCTTGCACTTCATATAGTGCTAGTTGTGTTATCTTTTACACCATTAAAACTTATGGCATACTTTCTACGGCTCAAAATTGACCACAGTTTCTTACAATATCCCATAAGCGTAAACGTTGACGAACGCCTGCCAAAGGAAGATGAAGAAAATGGTGGCGCGGCTATCAGTCTTCCATTTTAGGAACAAAGGGTGCAAGGTATATCTGGTCCACGATAGAAAGGATCGATTAAGTCGAGTGGATTCTGCCGGCAGTTAACGAACGAGAACTCTGCTCTCTATCCTCAGTGATGCTTCTGGTTCTGCCGGTGCTGCTGTACATACGTTATGTACGAAAGGATGGCAATGGAGAACGAGAGCCAATAGAAGACTCCTCGAACGACGAGCTTCTTGCTCGAATGCCTCCACGGCTCCTCGTTTCGTTTTTGCTCGTCGACTGTGCAATTTCCACTAGCTCTTTGGTAACACTCGAGACGCGAACGATATCGTGCCTCGATAGAAATTGGTTAAACGATGTAAGCTCGATTCATTTCGAAATGGCTAGTTTAGCTTCCATATTGTTCTGTGCGTAAGTGATGATTCAATTTATAGATGAATCGGATAGTCTATTTTAATTTGATGTTACTTAATGAGGAAATAAATTGGGAAATTTGGAAACGGTGAAGTTTAGAAACTGGGAAATTTAGAAATTGGCAAATTTGAAACTTGGGAAATTTAGAAATTGGCAAGTTTGTAATTAGGGAAATTTATAAAGTGGGAAATTTAGAAACTGGAAAATTTGGAATTAGGAAAAATTAGAAATTGGAAAATTTGGAATTAGGGAAATTTAGAAATTTGAAAATTTAAAAAGTAGTAAAATTTCATATTAAAAAATTAGAAACTCAACAATTTCCACATTTCTGTTTCTAAATTAAAAATTGTAAAATTATCCTAATTCATAAATTTGTGATAAAATAATTTGCAAAGTTCTATATTTCTTTTCTTGTTCAATATGGCGAAACTTTAAGGATACAGGCTACTTGTCTTCACGAAGTCTAATAATAAATACAGGATATCATCTATCATGATAATTTTATTTCCAAATCAACATCATGATATCGTTGATCAAACGGAGTGGTGAGATCGGTTTCTTCGCTTGAATGATATAAGTTACAAGATTCAGACTGATTTTCATGGACTGTCAAGTTAAATCAAGATATGAATGGTAACGAGGCGATTTTTGACAAGAATTTTATCAGCAATCGATAATTGAATTCAACGACAGCTTACATGATTTTAATTTAACAGCATTCAAAAATTTGCATATTTTATAATTTATATATTTATAAACTTATTCTGGACAATTAATTGATTCAAAATTCGTTTAATAATTTTGCAATAGAATTTGGACAATAATTTTTTAATTACAAAACTAAAAAATTAAAAAACTGAAAAATTATAAAATTAAAAAATTTGATCATTATATCATTTATAATAATTCATAAACGAACCATCTGAATTAACGCTAGGTTTACGTCCTTTTAAAGAAGATATGAAATATGAAAATTAGAAATATCAGTTTGATACTTTGACAACTTGATAATTGGGTCACAACCTAATCTGGATGCCAACCTGGGTGCTAACCTAACCTAGATGCTGACCAACCTACCTGGATGTTAACCTAACCTAGATGGATGCCAGAAGCTTATAGTCTACCAGGTGCCAGAATGAGTGCATTTCAAATGTCGAGCTACCGTAAACATATAGGTAGAACAAGAGACGCAGAGATTTTAAAGTCCAAACGTAAACGTGTCCGAAACTATCGAAAACGATACCGAACACGATTATTGATTTAACGACGACCGACGTCGATGACGACCAAGCATTGTCGACGATGAGTTACAGAGCTTTCAACGTGCTTCCAGTCGATCTGTGTGAAAAATTATCGAAACCAAACGGTTTTTTATCGATTCGACACGACGGGTTGCCGCCAAAATCTATACAGCAAATTTAGGCTATTTCAGGAGTCCACTCTCAAAATTTCGAGAGGAAAGACGCAAAATTGCGGCCTGTAGCGCGTAGACAAACGAACATCGAGTCCCAGGAGTTCCTGGCAATGGAATAAAAATTGCTATAAGAAGTTTCCCCTACGCGGATTTAAATCCTAAAAATTCTGAAGCTGCACAATTTTAGTACCAGTTTTCTTGAACCATCCTAAAAAGTCGTAAGGTACTCTTTATACCCTGCGCTCGTGGAAATAAATTTTTGATATCGTCACTTTCGCGATCGTGGCCCTCCGTATTATCAAATGTTTGCGCATTTTTTGATGGATGGGTTACTTAAAAGATTTAAAAATCTGCTAGAATGTTATCTAGAAAGCAATGTTAAGAGAACTTATCGGGAATACTATTTTATGTATATGCTCTCGACGTGGCGCTATTTCAAGCTTCATGAACTTAAAGGATCATTGAACCGAGGTTACTAAAACTTCCGAAGGTACGCCGCTTGTACTATGTTTGTGAAAGTTTGCAAATGAAGGATTTAAGGAAATTCACCGAGTTCCTCCGAAATTTTCGGACAAAGTTTTTGCGATTCTAATAATTTACGTATTACGAATTTGAGATACGGCAATATTTGATAATTTTGTTTTCGTAATTTGGAAATTTGGTAATTTAATACAAATGCGATAACTAAGCATTCAAGACCTTTAAAAATTTTTAATTTCCAACCTAATAAAAAATCCAGAACTTGAATAACAGAATATCTCCAAGTTCTTCAAAACCTGAAATATATTTATCGTACACAGCATCCCAAGTACGATTCGTTATAATAAATCGACGGAACAAAGCAAGCACCTGAGGGATATAAAGTATAATAATCGAAGACATTGTTTTCTTTCAATCTTCATCATCGATTTCTTCGGCTCCAATAATAATCAGCAGAGTTCGATCACCAAATTACCGCGCAAAAATGATTTCAACTCAATTCATCCCTCCACTCCCTCTCGTTCACTTCGTTCCAAAGCGGAAGCACAAAAGATCCCTGTTCGACGCCAATCGAAAACGTAATTGTTTCCCAGGGATTTACCAATTAGAGGAAGAGTACTTCTGAAGGACCAAATCGGTTTTCTCTTTAACGGACATCGATTAAGGATAAAAAAGGTTCGACGATCGTTCGAGACAAAAAAGTATCTTCTGCTTGTACACGATGCTTTCGTTAAATGCGCTCTCCTCGGTGAAACGTTACGTTCAACAAAATATTGCGACACAAAGAAAATACCGTATTAACTTGATGCTTGAATTTGTAAAAAAATAAATGTGTGAGGGATTAATAAATTTTATGTGAATTTAACTTTGTTCAAAAGTCGTATTAACATGTAATACATGTGACTTTATAGAATTATTTAAAGATGTGATTTTTAAAAATTATTTAATTTTAATTAAGCAAAGATTATTTTTAAAAAACTTTAATCTTCAAACTGCTGTAACAGGATTGGAACTTTGTGATCAAATTTTATTAAACTTCACAAGTTTTGAAATTAGTTATTATTTGTTTTGACTGAACGTCAGCCATTTTGTGTTAACAAAAACATTTATTGAAAGTTAATATAGTATTTTTTAGTAGACTTGAAACATTAAATTGATGAAATATATACGCTATTTTGAATCAGTGTCATCAAAGTCAGTCTTCAAGAATTTTGAAATGGTTGTTTGCTATAATTGTCAGCCATTTTAAGTGAAAATATCAATAAAACATGTGCACAGCCACTTTCAACGTACAACAAGCTTCGAATCCATATAGCATAAGTGCTAGTTCGCTATATTCTCCGTCATTCAAAATTGTGTCAGGCTTCCTATGTTTCGCAATCGATCAGTGTTTGATATAACTGTCAACCATTTTGTACTAGGAATATTGACGAAACGTTTACATAGTAATTTTCAGCAAACTTTAAAACTCAAGTTTAACATACTTGTCATTTTGCATAGGTTTTGTGTCATAAAATTATTTCAAACTTCAGAAATGAAGTTCACTGTTTGCTTCAACTATCCGCCATTTTGTATTGCGTGCATTAACGAAATGGTTGCACGGTAACTTTCAGCAAGCTTCGAGCTGCAGATTGATGTAATAAGTGCCACTTTCAATTATTTTTATGTCATCAAACAGTAATGAACTTTGGAAATTTAGAAATAACTCGCTGCTTGCTTTAACTGACCAGCCATTCTACATTACGAATTTTTATGAAATGATATAATAATTTTCAGCAAACTTCAGGCTTCAAATTGATATAAGTACTATTCGGTATTAATTTTATCACATCGAAGTATGTTAGAATTCAGAAATTTTGAAATCGGTCACTGCTTGCGGTAACTGTCCGTCAGGCAGATTGTAAGAATATTTATGAAACGTTTATGCAGGCATTTTTAACGAGTTCAAGCTTCAAATTTATGTAGCATAAGTTCTAGTTTGCTATATTTTTCTGTTATTGAAAATTGTGTCTATGTTTTGATTATTGTTTAGTAACTGTCTAATTAAACGAGTGGACTGCGTGACGCGATTACGTGGGCGCCGAAGATATCCGAACGGCTCCGAGCGGGAACCGCGCGAAAATTTGACTGTCTTTTGCTTTTCTCTTCTCCCTATGTGTGTTTTGCATTCTTTCTTGCAGTGAGTGCTCTCATTTACACGATAATAATTATTTAGTTTATATTGTTAAACTTTCATGGGGAAGGAGGAAATATTTATGGAAAATAATAAAGTAAAATTGTTATAAAATTAATATTTTCACGTTACATGTTAAAATTGATAAAAAAGAATAAAATTAAATTATTCAAAGTTTAAATACATTGTATCGCAAAATTATTTAATAATACATTATCAAAATCGAAGCTCACTAAATCCAAAATAAATCATCAAAATCAAAATACCAAACTGCTCACAGTATGAAGCTTAAAATAAATTCTAACAAACAATTAACGAAAAGAAAACAATCGTCGCAGTTTTCGTTGAATCTCGCCTCGATATCAAAAAACGCAACGTTAGCAAAAAAAAAGAGTACAAATTTGAAGAAAAAACAGACCTTTTTGGAAAAAATAGCGGCGACATATGTTACCTTTTTTTTCGCGATGACACAGCGAACATCGTGCGCGCATTTTCATCGTAACGCAATTTCACGTGTGTTACCCGGTCCCTACGAATTAAAGCTGCGTCCCAGAAAGAGAGAGGACGAGAAAAAAAGAAGAAAAATCGAGAAATAAAGGGAAAATACGCAGGAAAAATGGCTGGAAAAATAAACTCGCAGGCATCGTGTGATGGAACAACCGCGACAAAAGATTTTATTTATCGAAACAAGAGAATGTCCGAATTTCAGCGTGCGTGGAACTGTCGTTAAAATTTCCCGGCTTTTTCCTCCTTTTTTCGGAGACCATTCGATTCCAATTTTTAACTGGTTCAACTTCGCTCCTCGCTGCGTTTAACTGGAAATTCGAAACGATAGACAACACTCGAGGAGGAAAACGAAGAAAAACAATCATCGAGTTTTCAAATTCGCTTGGATTTCGGGGCTTGTTTGTTGCAGGGTGTGAATTTTTTACGGTCACGCGTTTTTTTTTGATGCATTTTTATTTTTGGTATTTTGGGAGATTATAAATTTTTAATATTGTGACGTTCATTCGAAGTGTACAAGTGTGAATAACAAAGTCAGTTTGCAAGCTTATAAGAGTTTTTAGTATTCATAGTTTGCATGAATGTGTATGATGGGAATTTCGAATATTTGAAATTTTCTGGACCCTCACTACATTTAGTTACTCTGGTTAAAAATACATTTATCTAATTGTGAATAAAAATTTATTTCTGAGTGAAAATAAAATTGCCGACTACTTTATGGCAGCCTATACAAGGTGTCCCACAATTAGTGTAGGTCCCTGAAATGAGGGGTAGCTGACGTGATTCTGAATAAGAATTCCCTTTGCAAAAATGGGGTTTGAAGCTTCGTTTTTGAATTATTAAGGAAAAACACGGACCAATCAGAGCGCGAGAGTTGCGCATGCGCAGACGGGAGAGCGATAGCTTCGGACGCAAACGTGAGAACGGCAGCTTCGCATAACGCGTAGTTATCTAACGCGTGGTAATCCAACGCGTAGTAATGCAGCGTGTGGTAATGCAACGCGTGGTAATCCTACGCGTAGTAATCCAACGCGTAGTAATACAACGTGTAGTTATCCAGCGTGTGAATATTCAACGCGTAGTAATCCAGCGCATGCATATTCAACGCGTAGTAATCCAACGCGTAATAATGCAGCGCGTGGTAATTCTAAGCGTAGGAATCTAATGCGTGGTAATCTAACGCGTAGTAATCCAGCGTGTGGATATCCAACGCGTAGTAATCCAGCGCGTGGATATTCAACGGGTAGGAGTTCAACACGTAGTAATGCAACGCGTAGTAGTCGAACGCGTAGTAATGCAACACGTGGTAATCCAACGCGTAGTAATGCAACGTGTGGTAATGCAACGCGTGGTAATTCTACGCGTAGTAATCCAACGCGTAGTAATACAGCGTGTAGTTATCCAGCGTGTGAATATCCAACGCGTAGTAATCCAGCGCGTG